>JAYRBV010028970.1:0-10175 GCA_036023255.1 Mitrocomella polydiademata
AGACCAAAAACTAATCATTCTTGGAGATTTTAATGCTACCTCAACCGCCACTGATAATGTAGCTTGTATTCGCTCAAAGTCTGTTTTAAATGACATTGTAAGCAACGATAACGGTGAACGTATGATCAACTATATGAATGAACGTTCCTTGAATATGAATGAACGTTCCTTGAACATGAACGAACTTTCCTTGAATATGAACAAAATACTTTTGCACCATTTGGACAACCATACTCGTATAATATCCTGATAAAATTACGTGTCCCAAACTTGGATGGAAGATGGACCAGATCAAGGGAAAGAGGGAAAACTATAAACAGTATTATTATACAATGTGTAAAGAATGATTGGAACGCGTCAGTGCCAAGGAATATTTGGCTTACCATTGTGTTGTGTTTGAGGAGAGGTTTAGTTTTGTGTTTTATTTGATATGCTACATTGTATTCAATAATTGCGTTATCTTAGCGATGTTTACTTAACGAGCAAATTCTTGTTTATGTCTGACGGCGGTAGGTCTGCAATGAAATACCATTCAACATTCGTAACAATCATTACAGTTAGATACAATTAACTTTAGAGGTACGAGTAATGAAAATTTATACCTTCAGTTACTTTAGTAGTATTGGGTGGTACATTTTCGTGCGACTGTTACATCCCTGTATCAGTGTCTAAGTTAGATCTAGCCCAGTAGAAAGTGAAAAAAATGACTGAAAATCGGCTAGTCAGTCAGAGCAGGTTTATGTAAACCAATTATAAAAGTCACTCCAGTGGATTTTGGTATCAGAAATAGACAACCGATTTGACATTTACCGGGGCCATCCATAAAGTACGTACGCAAGTAGGGGGAGGGGGTCATGCCAAAAGCGTACATATGCGCACAGGGGGAGGGGGGTTAACGTTGATGAGTACGTACGCAGTTAGGCTACTTTTTTATCTACTTGTTTTATAAATTCTCATGTGTTTTGTAAAGAAAGAAAGAATTATTAATACGATTACGGTGATAACGTTTTTTCACCTTCGTAGTTTTAAATTTCTCTAAATGTTTATTTCCGGTGGGGGGGCAATTTCCGGGGGGGGGGGCAATATCAGATGCAATGGGGTTTCTAACTGAGACGTCCGTTGTTGTGTTAATTGGGACTTCATTTGTAAGGCTTTTTTACTCTTCCGAATAAACAGAGGGAGAGTAACTTTCCAAGAATTTAACAATACCTTTCAGCTTTACTATAGCATTTACCATATGGTCTAACACTTACTGCACTTAGTCGCGCGCTAAAACCCAAATTGGCTTTGCACCTCGAAAAGGCTCTATCTTTAAAGATAAACAGTACAATATTTGAAAGACTCAAAAGAAAAGGATACTTTAAAGAGATATGGCAGTAATGTATAATACCCAATAGTTACCCAATTTTGAGTAAACATAAAGATTAAACTATTACTTTCCCTTCTATACGCAGAATCGAATTTTCGTCGGGTAAACAGGCTATCCCTTCCTACGAGTCTCGTATTTGCATACTTTATAGGAAGTGTGATAGGTCCGAGAACAAGACTACTTTTCCACGTTACAATAGATCCCGATTTTATGATAAAGTACGCAAAGTAAACTATCTTCAAAGAAAAATTATTTGTTCTTTTAATGTGCCCACTTTAGAGGTTCTAAAGAAAAAATAGATACCGTACAAACCCTTATAATAGGAGTTTGAAATCGTCTGTCTCTTTCAGACAATTTCATAATTATCTTTGGAAGAATCTTGCAAATTCTAAAATAATGAATCATACAGTATTGTGGTGTACTTTTCTTTCTTGGTGAAATATTTAAACACAAAGGTTTTTATTTTGTTCTTTATTCATTCATTCATACATATAATATGTTGTTATAATATATATAAAACTATATAACTCTGATAAAATTCTATTTAACTAATTATATTGACTAGTGTTTTCCACAAATCAGAAACCGGCTGCTTTAAAAGAGATAATACTTTTTTTGTGGCTGTTGTCATTTTGATAAAAACTCGATCCCACCCTTGCCCCCTTTTGATACTGGTGTAAATAAGATCACTTTATCGTGGTTTCAAGGGGGGTAATGTTCTAACATTATTATTGTCTCTAATGAACATTTAGGCGAGGGCGCCAAAACGACAGCAAAAACAAGTTGTTACAAGAAATTAAAGTTTTTTAAAAAGACAATACTACTTTATACTGCTCACAGAAATTGTGATCATGGTAGTTTTCTGATATTCAGGATACCGTATAAAAACCCACAATAGTAAAGTCTTGAACTAAGTCACCCTCGGGCCCAAAGTAGCCTGTACCAAACTCTGATTAAAGAAGAATCTGTAAGTACGTACGTACGGTAGGTTGGTCTGGTACAGGCTAGCCCAAACGAAAACAATAATTTCTTTCATTCCACCAGATTGGTAATTCTACAAGCGCCGTGGACGATGCACCTTTGAAACTCAATGCTTGGTCTTGCTGCTATCTCATAATTTCTAACGTTTCTTCAACGTACATGTTATCCCACGGCACCTACAGCTATTTATAAGCACAATTTTCTTGAGCTTATAACCGACTTTTGTTTGCGGACAAAACAACAAGACGCGGACAACTTGGTAAGACTCTGGTTCGCATTGTCGGCAATCTTCGAAAATGCTATTCACGTGATTACTAGAGTCGCTCTTGATTGGTACGAAGTACGAGGCGCAGTTTCCACCACAATATTTATTCGGGATAGATAGCGGTAAACATTCCGGATCCTTGATTGTATGCCGGTATTTCTTGGCTTTGCAACTGTCTTTAGTGTTTTGAAACCCGTTTCGGAACATCATTGCGTAATAGGTTTGCCCGGCCTGTGTTCCTAGATGGTTGGAGGTTGGAATGTAAAACCTTTTAGTTTCCAAATCCTTATCGCTATTCGTAGGAGTGACGTAATTAAAGTGTATCAACCATACGATTGCAATAGTGCATAGGTGTAGAATTTGATTCTTCATTTTGATAGATTAGTCTGTGTTTGTTTTTTTCCCTCTAAAATAAAAATAGACACAGTAAGAAGATGTATAAACAACGACTGAACAGAAAGTATTGCTCAGGTTTATTTATTAGCTCATTACGTGTTCAAAACCCGATCAGACTGAAGTTTTACGTATGAAATATTTTTCCAAGCATGTCTCTTTGAAGGCTATTCTAATGCTGCTTCAAATCCTGTCAAAGCCTGATATCTTTTACACTCTTCTTTACAAAACGCAAATCTGTTGAAATGAAGTTCCACACAAGGCGGCCAGTGGTTAAATTTAGAACACAGACGCGCCTCTGCGGAGAGGTAAATGATTAACAATTTAAAAAGTCATTAAAAAACCATATCGTGTGTGACTATCCTCCAAACACCCCGCTGAAGGCCTCTGATAAAGCCATTCTTATCTTCAAGAATATCAAAACATAGATCTCCGCTAAATACAGCTAACTAAGGTGTGTTCCTAAAATACAAGCTAGGTCGTTTGTAAAGTCAATATAGGATTTACAATAAAGATATGTTTACATTAGGGAGCTCATGCATTCCTTAAAATAGCCTTCTTCATTCAATAACAACATATCTGACATTCTGACATTCTCGACTGGAGTAGTAGTGGTGACCATCAAAGGAGATTCTGTCTGAGTAGATACTCCTCATGACGTCATTACACTTTTTATGAAGAGATTTTGTAGCATTGATAAGGTTTGTTCGCGTCATCGCGCGCACGTGTGTAGAGAATAGAGAGGGTGTTTTAATGAGCATAAAGAGGCTGGGTGGTCAATTCAGATGTTTTTCTTCTGTATCCCTGATCCATATTTTATATTCAGCTCTCAGACTTTGTTTGTTGTTTTTTCCGCATTTCAAACATTTTTTAGTCAAGGCATATTGCTGCTCACTTAGCAATTCGATGACATGAATGTTAGTTATAGCGTTATGCCATAGAAATATGAAAAGGGGGAGAGGGATGTAGATTTTCTAGCTAAGTTCAGTGATATTCATCAAATAATCTTAAACAAAGGAGTAGCCTTGCTGCTTTCCTAGTTTTCCTGTAAAGAGAACTTAAACCAAACTGAACCAGAAAGGTTAAGAAAATAGAAAAATAATCGACGGCGCCTATGCAGTATGTGATTAAGTTGCTGCAAAGCATAAATCAGTCTCCTGATCTTAAGTCAGTTAGTTCCTTTCAATGGTGATTCAAATCTTGGGAAGGCTGGTGGTTAGTTACCGAATGGTCTGGTGGTTAGTTACCGAATGGTCTGGTGGTTAGTTACCGAATGGTCTGGTGGTTAGTTACCGAATGGTCTGGCGGTTAGTTACCGAATGGTCTGGTGGTTAGTTACCGAATGGTCTGGTGGTTAGTTACCGAATGGTCTGGTGGTCAGTTACCGAATGATATTCACCTTCAAAACCCAATTCGTGTGACATTTTTATAGAATGGAAAAAGAAAAGTTAACAGCAGGCACAATTTAAGTCTATATCAAAGATTCAAGGTCCTGACCCTGATAAACATAAACATCTTTGGTTTCTTGAGGCAAACCAATTACCATTATCGATATAATCATATAATGATACCGTACTTTTTATATACCCGTATTATTGTTGATTGGCAGGTTATAATTAACTTCAGTATGATTCATAAACATACTACTGATAAAAAGATAGCAGTGCAATCTACTTGTTTTAATCTCAAGAGTTTTACGTATAGCAGAACCCATGGTTAGAGCTGTCAATCTTCCGTTTTTTGTTATGGACACAAATTATTTCATTTGGGGCAATTATCGGGTCCATCCCGACACAAAGTTAGTGACGATACCGATAACATAACATCAATCATCCTCTTTGTCAGCTATCAGTCATTGAGGCCCTCATCACTGATAGCAAAACCCGGTCAAAGAATGAAAGGTTATCCTTGGTAAGCATGGTTAAACTAGACTTAAAATAGTCTCTCCTTCTTAAACAATTTTTTCGAACTTTACGGAGAACAGAAGAGTATTTCCCGTTTTCCCCGGTTCTCCGATGTTTCCCGATAAGCCTGTAGATATTTCCGTAGAGCTACTAATAAAGTCTAGGTTAAACTAATGTTCGAAGTTTCCTATCTAACAAAATTCCGAATTGGATAAGACTATGCCAATCGAGAGTTTGTTTGTTGCAAGTAACACCATACTCTAAATTGAAAAAACTTGACATATAACCTCTAGTTACCAAGATCTCTTTGAAAAGACACAATATAATTTTGCATATAGATTTTACAATTAATTATCTTGCAGAATCATCCGTAAGAAATACTTTCTATAGAAGGAACATGTCAAAAGTGGTGAAGTAAAGGAAGATGACAAACATTTCTATTAACTCTAGGAACCTTTCCTCAAGATAAAAAAATACTCCTTATAGCAACTCTAGTCTAGGAACCTTTCCCCAAGATAAAAAAATACTCCTTATAGCAACTCTAGTCTAGGAACCTTTCCCCAAGATAAAAATACTCCTTATAGCAACTCTAGTCTAGGAACCTTTCCCCAAGATAAAAATACTCCTTATAGCAACTCTACAGTCTATAGGAACCTTTCCCCTATTTATAAATTAGGAAAAAAACAGTTTATCCACAAAAAAGTGATGCAGTAGTGGCAAAAAAGACTTCTAACAGGAACTGTTATTTCAGCGAGCGTACTTACTACCATAACACAACAGACACTTCATCAGTAAATACTACATACAATTGTTGTTTTGATAAGAAACAACATATTGCTATTAATCCCCTATAGTCGCGTTTGTAAGAAAAGCAATAATATACACTTCCTAATTACGAAATGCCATGCGTGGTAACGTATCGACGAAAAAAAATAACGTTTTGGACAATGCAGATCGTCATCATTCGCCCACGTGTTCGATATTGCTGGTCGTGCGGCTATCATTTTGTATCATACGGCCATCATTTTGTACATCTTTCGCATGCGCGTACAAAATCACGAAAATAGGATCTTGCCTTCGGTGTATACACCGTAAGAACAACAACAATAACAACAACAGCAGCAGAAACAATAAAAAAACTGACAATGCTGTATAGTTTAGGGAAATGATCACTTATTGAAAAATTAACTAATTTAATCCCGACAAAAAGTTTCATAACCATAAGCCACATTTTCATTAAAGAACCAAATATTTGAAAGTATATAATATATACAATCCCTATTGTACACAACCAGGTATCAACAACAAATTACCACACCGCATCATCGGCAACTTTTTCTCTTTGTATGAGCCATTAATCAATACGAACCACAAAGTATGTAAGTCCTGCTGCAATTATGAAAGCACACACAAGCCGCTGAGGAAATCATATAATCTCCTGTACGGCACAATAAATAGGCTAGCAAGGATCAAGAACAAAAACGGCGTTTTTATATAAGTAACAAACAGTCGGGACTGGAAACAGGATAATTTGTAGAATTGTGTGAGCGGATATCAAAATTGATAAAACTTCAAAGGGATGGAAATGGGAAATTACCCCAATACAAACAAACAAATAATATATAGGGGTGGAGGAAGAAATATTTTTCAAATCCTCTAGGGTATACAAATCCTCTAGGGTATACAAATGAATAACATTTCTTCTTTTTTCAAAAGCAAAAGAGATTTCTAGTCCTGATAAAAATCTAAAATCCGGCTTCTCGAGACGTGATGTACTTTTCCTTTTATCTTCGAGTTTTTTTATAATTTCATATTTATTGGGAATTAATAGATGTGTATTTTAAAAAAGCAAAGAATTTTTATGTTTTCCTTTTTTGTTTAAGGAAATTATTAAAACGATAAGAAATTGAAATGATTTCCAAATTCACTTTCATTAAAAGCTTCATCGTTACGTCATCCAGGATACGTCTATATTTGGGTTTACTAATTCAATGGTAAGAGAACCTTGAATCTAAATTTATAATGTCTTTATCAAAAAAAGAAGAATTAAGCGTTAGTTAACTCAATCCCCCTTCTCCTCTCCCCCTATCGGTTGGTTCAAGAGCCGCCGACAAGCCCAAAGTAAATAGATGAAACAATGACCAGTATTTTAATGTAGAGGTTAAATAAAAATTCAATATGTATCGCATAGGTAATGTATTCGATAACAATAGTGATTAAGTGTAGTATAATTCGCAGCCGTTTATGTAAAGTCCTCGATTTCTTTCAATTTCCATGATTTACCTTACGAGAAATTTAAACACGCGTCAGAAACTCGCAAAAAGTAAATTCTACGTAAAACTAGTAAAAAAGAACAATAAGATCGTCAATACAGTACTTTATGGTAGATATTACCTTATCGGAGAAAACAATGTCGGACATAATTTTCGCCACCTCCGAAAAATTTCGTCACTTTTGTCCGACATTGTTTTGTCCGAATTGAATCCAACTTTTTAGGAACACATCTTTGTAGTGAAATAATTTGAAACGAGTAATACTGTTGAAGAAGATAGATAATGTTAAATGCTCCACACTCGACCCAAAAAAATCATCATCAAATCTATTTCCATCCTTATTTACCAAATTATGTACATTTTCATTTCTTTTCATGACAACATATATAACCTACATCAGGTTCAAACAACACTACAGACAATGTTTAATTGTAGAACGATTTCATGTAATGGATTCATGGCACCAGATTTATTTCGACAGGCTAATCAAAAGTTTTTCCGATTTCATTTATAGTCAGCATTCATGACACTAATAGCTTCATAATTAGACATTTTAATTACCCGAAGAGGTTCAGCATAGAGGAAGCACTTAAAATGATATTTAAAATCCATTAACGTTTGTCTGATTTCTCCAGGTTTTGTAATGTACGTAATAAATATGGACTTTAAACGTTCGGTATGATTTTGGTATTAGGAAAAAGAACAATCTAGATCTAAAATCCTGAGTAGTACTCCGTTAATTATTATTACAAAATCAAATTGGCATTACTACATTATCAAATATAGGTATAGTAATTATTTTTATTTTTGGTGAAAAACACAGCACAAAGTCTCCTTTGTTGATCAAAACGTCATCAAAACATCGAGGTAGAATATACATTAGACGTATGTTTCGCATAGCATTATCTCTGGATACGTTCACTTTGAGGATCTGTGGCCGCGAGTGGTTACGTCCAAAGTTCAATCCCGCCATGAGGCCTTCGGAGGTGAAATTCACCAGAAGCTGGTCTAGGACTCGATTATGACTGTTTATAATCAAATAATTAAACCGCTACCTAAATCTTTGGTAATTTCTCACACCCGAATACTTAGACTTTCTCATGGCAATGGGAATATTTTTCTTTCTCCACTTCTTATTACAACAATAGACATTTCCCGAAATACCATTTATATACAATTCTTACTATTAATCTCGATTGTATTCTCGATTGTATTGTATGATCTCAAGGGCTGTTACTCCCATGAGACTCAATTACACAACTACGAGGAATAGGAATCTACGTGTAAACGGTATTTCGGGAAAGGTCTATCAAAATTTACCATGTTTCTTACTTGGCATTTGAACCGAACCGATGATTAAGGACAAAAGTGACAAAAAATTAACATGCATTTGAACCGAATCGCAGAGAGATAATTAAAGACATCAGGCTGAAATAAATTATCAAAGATTTTAAAAAGATTGCGGGATGCGAATCCAAAATGGCGCATGAAATACAGCACGATTTAAAATAAAAAGCTGCAGTGCAAAATGGTTGAGGAAGGAAACTTTGTATTTTTTGTAAAATTAAATCCACGAGTTAATTAGGATGCTCTGTATAATCAAACACAAACCCCTAAAATGGAGAAGGAAAAATGCGCTTATAGAATTCATGTTTCAGATTATCCTGTAAGTTTTTTGTTTACGGAAATACAGATTTCCTCGATCGTTCCATGTACAGTCCATCAGTACTGCGTATTCAAACTTTCCCAATTTAATCACCAGTCTTTCTCTTTCACAGTCCAATTGATTTTCTTGTTAACAAAGGGTCATCCTGTCATACATTTTCCAACCTCTTCTCCAGGCTTCTTTGATCGAAATTTCCTTTTTTCGTAGGAAAATTTTCATTTCCTCTTTAAAAAAAAATTTAGTAATCCACCTACGCAACGAAAAATCGATTTTTTGTTTCATCATTTCCCGCCAAAAAAAAAGAAAAAAGAATAATTTTGACTTTTGAGTGTCGGATTGTGTAATATGTGTTATGTGTAAATGGTTAGTGACGTCATCAGCATATCCAGGATTTCGGTATATTTTCAGATTTGATGACAAAAAGGCGTGGATTATTATATGCAAGGTGGTTAATTCGTTAAATAAGACTAAAAAGTTTGTGCGCTTCCTTGATGGTTTAATTGCATGAAAAATTCCTATTTCTTGATTTGAAATTATTTTGTTGGAATTTTCAATATGATAGGTGAAGCTATGGCCGACTTGTTAATATGATGCTGATCCAGGGAGTTTGAGTCCAATACCGGCCACAGTAACAGGTTCCCGTTGTCTCACTTAAATCCTCAGTTTTCCGTTGAAAGTTTTTTTTAACTGATGTTTGAATCATGTAGCGTAAGGGTAAGACACACTTACTAGCGTATCTATCTAATTTGTCATAAGACCTCTGGATGTTCTGAATATTCCTTTAGGTTTTTTTGTCTCGTAGGCAGCACCCTCGTTAATAACAATCTACTCAGTACTGAGGAGGTTATCCTGGATCCTATGTGCCGACCTTAAGGGAAACTTTTTTAAAGTTTCAATGAGTCCTATTAAAGGGACGACAAATCACAAAATATCAATTCAATCAATTCAAATCCCTCTCAAGGGTTTCTAAGGTAAGTACATTCCCCGATCTGGAGACTCAACCATATGAAAAACAATTACGTCATTACTGGGACTGGAGAACTGTTGTCAGAAAGCTTTTTTTAATACTCATTTTCATTTTCTCTTAAATTTTGGTATTTAAAAGAATCCATCCATCTAGATTAAAACCCAAAAATGTTTTATTGAATAACCTAAAATGCGCCACTATTCTGATACACATTATAATACATATCCATTCATTAAAGAAGCTGAAAATTCAACCCCTATCGAATCATGGTATATGAAAGAAAAAAATTAATCCAGGAATACCGCCATTTCATAACATCGGTGCAAAACGGTAAACATACAGCTATAAGGGAAGTGG
>JAYRBV010028981.1:0-10168 GCA_036023255.1 Mitrocomella polydiademata
TTTTAACTTTAGTGGTTAATCATCTGCTGGCGTTAATAGCGCCGGTAAAAAATTGGGTTTAATAAACACTGCTAGAGTCAAAATTTTACTATTCTACATTTTTGCTTATTTTAATTGAAGGAATAGAGTTGTAAATGTGAAACTTTGGATGAAGGTAGCCTAGGGTCTTGTCTCTGTCATAAAGAAAGGAATTTTTCAAAATCCATGTGGTTCGATTTTTTTCAACACGGCGTTTGGTTCAATTTTTGCTATTTTTTAGTAATTGACCCCACTGTTTAGCTTCGTTAGGACAAACTAGACCGAGTTAGATGTAATGATCTGACATTTATCTTAAAAAACGTACTATTATCTCGATTGTACTAAATTCTTGTTGCTATAGAAGTAAAAAATTTCCCTAGCAACCGTCATTTTTCCAATGGTCAAAAATTCACATTTTAAGCATTTCTGGAGCTTTATTGTGATTTTATTAGACATAAAAAAGACTATTAGAATGCGAAATTCGGCAATACCAAACTGAGTTGGTTTTAAGTTATGACCAATTTAAAATCGATGAAAGTTGCTAGAGGTCTATTCGCATTCGGGGGTATTAGAACAACCTATTGAGATTCAGCTAGTGGGTGGTCTTACTATTTTTTTTCAAAAGGATTTAAAAGATCTAGCATATATGTAAAGCACGCTGTTCAATTCTTTGTGGTTCTTGACTTATTCACGATTGCAGCGATTAGCGGAGAGGAGTGTTTCAAATGCTCTTGGTTCGGCGGTGCGGCGCGGCGAAAGATTCGGGAAAATTTACCTGATAGTCTATATACATGTTTTCTTCGACCGCGCGACTATACTATAAAGAAAATGTAAGTACTCTGTTCATAGAAAAACGTGCACTAGAGTAGAAATCAGAGATTTAATTGTATTAGGTCAATAATCCATTAATGAACATCATCAATTATTCACGAGGGGATTATGGATTTCGATAATAGAACACGCTTCACTCAAAGATCTTTGCTTCACTGCATAATTTCTATACTTTATTTACTTAAAAGATTATTGACGTCATGCATTATAATAATGATTCTTTTCTTTAAAGCGAGGTTTAGATTACACTTATTATTATAAGGTGTTTATAATTTTCTTCGTGTTTAGGCTACATTTACGTGCTTCTTTTTGTAAATGTAAGCAACTTTGAAATCATTGAAGGTATTTTGTCAAAGAGCGGGCTAGCTTTTGCAATCGTCAAAAGTGCTATTTCTGGCTTTTATTTTTTCATGTATTTTTTTACACTTTTTAAGAACAGTAAAAATACAATATTTTGGGGAATGAACTGGGTTAGTGATGAATGATCTGTCATTATCCCAAACAGAATTACCTGTTATATATTAGATTCGTCTATCTTCTTCTGGGCACGCAAGCTCTAAGCTCTAAGCTCTAAACTCTAAGGCTTTTTTCTCCGTCCGTGCTTTTAGAGCTTCAGCGTGCCGTGCACGGCAAGGAGGAAACGTATCTGTCATCAGGTAAAAACAAAATGGTAGATGTTGGAAGCGAAGTTGGTGAAGTTGGTGGTATTCTTGTTGAAAAAATTTGTATCTGCTATTCTTTTGGATAATAATAATAGCTTAATGTGCTTGACTGACTGTAGACACCTTTTTTGCAATCATATGAGCACTATAATATACTATTGTCTATCCAATCCTGTGTACAGTGTATATTTTTTTGTTGTTTTTTGCACCCACCACAACATAACAGCCGGCCCACCAACAGTTTGAGCATGCAGTACCAGCAGTCCAGTCAGTGACAGTGCCAGTGTAGTGTTTTTTTTTAACTTTGTGACTTTATGACTATAAAATTGTGCTTTCAATTTGTTATGTCGTGTTAATTCACATGTTGGACACAAAAAAATTCAATCATGGGGACACGATGTACTGTATATACATCAATTCTTACATTTGGCCAATACATATATGTGACGCTCTATGGGTAAAAGAGTACATAGATATTATCGGTAATCTTTACCAGTAAAAAGCTTGAATTGTATAGAAAAACACTTACTTTTATCGGTATTTATTGCATTCTTTTTCTCTAAATATCGGGTATACCGATATATCGGTAAATGACATTTAGTTCATCCGCGCGGTAAGAAAAGGTTGTTTTGTGTACGCTTATATAATGCATACCGATTTACCGAGATATATATATCTTCATTTACCTTACCCGCTAATTTACTTGTAAACTGCTAATTTCTCCCTGTAAGTATCGGTATATATATACTGTACCGGTAAATATCGGTATACTGGTATATCGGTAAATAACGGTATATCAGTAAATAACGGTATACCAGTAACCGGTAATTACACATATTAACACGTAAAACACCTTGCGAAAGAAAATTGCGCGGACAATTATGTTATCGGTTATTTACTATGAATAGGAAATTACTGGTAAATAAAGTTTGAGTATCGGTAAACTGTTTTTAAATTACCGTTATACCGATAATTTCATGTACTCTTTTTCCCATGGAGCGTCACATATGGAAGCAAAATTGGTTGAGCGACTGTTGATATTTCCTTGCTACACATGCAGCTAACCGCTTAACTTTTGTTGTAAGTTTGGTGAGTTGGGAGAGCATAATTTGTCATAGCGGTCACTTTCTCAGTTACGGTTGACCAGTGTATAAGGGGACGTCAACAAAAAATCTTTGTGTGAGATAGCGGACTTTGTCTGCTACAATTTCTTTGTCAACGTCCCCTAACGTGGAATTTGGAAATGCAAAAAAGTTAATAACAATAGAAAAAATGGAGGAAATGAGTTTTAATTTAGAATGGTAATTCTCTGAATGATTTTATAAAAGGAACTACAAAAATATTTTTAGGGTGGGCACGATAAACCGCAACTGACCTTTTCAACATTTTCACTATAAAACTTAATTATGGTGGCCATTTTGAAATAAAAATTCATAAGATAAATTTCTTTCTATAATGGAGAGCATAATTGGTCATAGCTGTCACTTTCTCAGTTACGGCTGATGTATATATAACGTGGAATTAGAAAATGTAAAAAGGTTTAAATAATAATAGAAAAAAATGGAGGAAATGAGTTTTAATTTAGAATGGTAATTCTCTGAGTGATTTTAAAAAGAACTGCAAAATTATTTTTACAAAAATCTATTTCAGAACATCTAACTAATTTTTCAAAGTTCCCTTAAAATTTTATATTGGCTGCCATTTTTGAAAAAAATAATCCATGAAATATATAGATTTTTTCTATGGTATATAAGTATAATTGCAACTAATTTAAGGATAAAATATCCCTCCTTTGAAGAGTTACTGTACAAAGAAATTTATTCTTTCAAAATGACAAAACAGTTTTTAACACTGCTACGTAAGGTCAATTTGAAAAAAAATACATAAAGAGCTTTAGATAACTAAAATCAGGAAACAGAACTTTAAAACCATTAAGCTAATGTAACTCTGACATTATTAATTTTTGAAAACCAGTGATTTTTTTTGGTCCAATATGTTTTTGGATATATTTGATTTTGATTGATTCAAACTTTGGGACAATATACTACCAGGTTTGGGACTAAAACTTTTGAAAGAATAAATTTATTAATTTGTATATATATATAAGATCTTATCATTTTAACATTCAAACATCGGTGTACGTTAAAAATATATATAATCTTTTAATTCAATTATAATTTATGACATACTGTATCATAACAAAAGAAAATAGTTAAATAGTCTGTAAAATTTATATTCTATATGTTTGTTTTTAGACTAAAAAAATAATGATAAGATTAAAAATAGTATATACTGTATAACTTTCCCTTGAGCTGATACAAATTATTTTTTTAATTGGTTGTTGTCTATGGTCTCAGGTTCTCAATAAAGATTGTTTAAAACTCAAAATGATCGTTTGGAATGACCATGACCACCTTACTTCTGTCGTGTACTTCTTTGATTTGAAGTTCCAGGTGTTTTTGCACATTTGGTTTAATCTTGACATCTTTTTTTGAAAATTTTACAAGTTTCAACAATTGTCTCGATGGCACAGTGATGAAAACTCAGAATGAAACTTTACACAGTGCAAAGAAAGGCAATGGATGTATTGGAAGCTCTCGCATAAGCTTTTAGTTTGCTAATTTCCAAAGTACCAGTACCTTTCCTTGTTTTGAACGATTCCTTCAAACTAACTTTACATTTGACAGAGTTTTCAGCCTTGCGTTTCCGTATGCATTATGTTTGACGATTTTGCATATATGCATTTTGTCGATGAATTTGAGTTGGTGTCGATGTACATATTTTTGAATGGATTGGCTATATGATGGTGTACTAGAAAAGATAAAATATATTTCTCATACGTCGCAAGAAGAAACATTCACGGTGGAACATCTTCTGGATATTTCGCCAAAAGAAGCTATCGCAAATACATAAAGTTGTTTTTTAAATATTATTTCACAAATTTCGCGGGAAGTAACTTTTTTTGATTCATTTGATATTGATTGATTCAAACTTTGGGACAATATACTACCAGGTTTGGGATTGAATTTTTCGAAAGAATTAAATGTTATACAACTACGTTATTATCTTTCAATATAATTATAATTTATGATGTGATATGCTATATACTATAAATAAATAATAATAAATAAATGTACATTTTCTAAGTGTCAGCATTGTGTACACATAAAATAATGTTATACAGGGTGAGTCACAAAAAAACATTTCACATGATAAAAGAAATTGTGCTTAAAACGCAAAACTATGTAGTGTTCATGTAAAATAGAAATCTTTTGGGAATATGGGAATCTATTATGTTTTTTTTTATTCAACCTGTACATACATAAAAATAGGAGTAATACGTTGATTCACGTTAATTACCACACATTTTGAAATCCAAAGTAGCGATTCGTGTTAATTTGTGTTTGCATTAATTTGTTATGCGTTATATGGTGTAATCGTATTATATTCGTGTAATAAGGTATACACTTTATGTTTTATAAGAAACATGATACCAAACAGTTCAATACACTTTTATACATTTTCTTTCTACTGTATGTAATTATTTTTTTACCTTCATTTCTTTTGATTTGTTTGATGATTTCTGTTTTACCCTGATGCACTGTACATGTAGTATTGTTTTCATCTACAGTATACAGTATAACGCACACAAGATTTTAAGAGGTTAGGGTACAAATTTTTTCCAAAATTTGTGAAAACTTGGGAAAATTTCGAAAAATTGTGACACTTGAAGCTATTTCCTTACAATATGATACCTGTATCTTTAAAAAAATACCTTGTTATTACAGGATGCATTGTAAAAAGCACAACAATAACAATTGCATGACATGCAAAGAAGAAATCCTATGGGATAAACTATACGAGGTTCAAAGAAAAGCAACAAGTGCTCTTGCAGAGAGAGGAAAATTGAGTCAAGAAGAATTTTGCCAATTCTTGAAAAAAAGCATCAAAAAATCTGAAAAGAATTTGAAAGATGCCCAGTCCACCTCCTCCTCTGCTGATGATGATGGGGATGATGAAGATTATGTTGCACCTACGCCACAGAAAGCAAAAAAAAGAAAGGTAAAAAATCGCAATATTTTACACTCCAGGTTTTCATGAAATAATGGTTTGAAAAATGCAACAGCTTGAAAAGTATTTTCCTAGTTTCCACCTTTATTCTGCTTTAACTTAGATAAGATGAATCATTTTTTCTGGGTTACTCTGCTCAATCTCCACAGGCAAACTCAAAGATCATGGTGGAGGAGCATTTTTTGTTTCCTGATACAGTAACACCCATGTAGGCATACTTTTAAATTGTATTGACAAATTCTGCCAAGACTCAGAAATCACTCCTTTCCATTAGGTAGAGGGTAATTATTGAATCTTAAGTTTTGATTTTTATTGATACTGCATCCACTTTTTTAATTTTCAATATATATATTAGGCATCATCAAAGGAAGAGTTTTCCGAGTTTTCTAGTGAAGACGAAGAACCAAAAACTGAATCGGAAGCAAAAAAAAGAAAGGTAGACAATAGTGATAATGAAGACTCACTTTCCTCAGAGGTAATTTATACAAAATGGTTAAGTTTCAGACCATAATCGCCACAACAGTTTGGGATAGTGATATATCATTTGGGATAGTAATATATCATTTGGGATAGTGATATATCATTTGACTTATTTAGATTTTTGTTCACAGACTCAAAAATATTGTTAAGCAGAAATATCAATATGTAATATGTTTACTAACCTTTTCTTTTCCAGGAAATGAGAAGTTACATCAAGATTGATCTTTCGAAGTACCTTACACAAAGTGCCAGATATTACCCAACTCAGCAGTTCTTTGTAAACAAATTTTTCAAATACCCAATCACAGACAAACTGCTGCTAAAGGCAATTAACAATAAAGTGGAGTATGTGCAAAAAGAAATCGAAAAAACTTTAATGAAAGAATTTGGATCTACACATGTTGTAAAACCTATTTATGCAAACGCAAAATTAAGATACGATATTAAATGTCCGAATTGCAACTACTTTGGAAGATCTTTGGAGAGTCATCTCCAATATAAGCACAAATTTCCAAAAACCAAGGCAAAAAGTGAAACCTCAAGAATTCTGAAATGTGTAAAACATATATGCAAATTGGTCAAACATAATGCATACCACCCGGATATCTGCAAGATGTATCACAGGTATGTTACACGAATAGATGTCCATCTAATTAACTTTCATAATTTGGAACGAAACACAGTTGGATACATCAAAACATTAAAAGAGTGCAGACAAGCAAGGGGTAAAACAGAAGAAGTGGACCAGGATCAAGATCAAGAGGAGGCAACAACAAGTAGCAACACAACAACAAGTAGCAACACAAACGAATATGATGTCTTAACAAGGCATCATTGTTTAACGAAAGTCCTTAAAAAGAAGATGAAGATATCCAACATGGAAAGCTTCAAGTATTATTATAAAACCTCTACCGAATTTTTCTCAGACTTTCAAAACTGGTTGATAAAGCGATGTTCGAAGACCTTGAAAAATTCCAAAGAAATGATTCGATCAATAAAATCAGTTTGGCAATCATTTGATACCGAAATGGCTTTACATCCAAATCAACTAGCAGATCCTGACAAGATTGAGGATCATTTTGTCATTCCTCAAATTATTTTGCTAAAGGAAAACCAAAGAGACAAAAGCATGCCCAAAGGACCTCAAGCAAGTACCATATACACCAAAATTCTGCAACTTAACAATGTCTTCAAGTTTTCCAAAACACGTCGTGTGTTCATTGGATTAAATTTTCATGAAATGGACTTGATGAATTTGAAAATCCAGCAGCTGGGGCAGTATATCAAGCCATTCATTCAACAACGGTATTTATCATGTTTTTAATTTAGTATTCATAATGAGTGTATCAAACAAAAGACACCTTAAAATAGAATTAGAATTCATAACAAGATTTTCAATTGCCATTGCTATTGAGAATACATCAATCAACCCCTTGTGTTTGCCATCTTGGAATCCATCCATGTCGTTATCAGACCTTTTAATTTTCCTTTCACTATGTGGCGTTCGGATTTATTTATGGCGTTATTTACGCGGTCGGGGCTTTGGCGTTGATTGTTGTACATGTCGGTCATGTACATTTTAACTGCATTTCTTGAGTTTAGGAATACCTAAAACTATCTATTTCTTTTGTAAATATGGCAATAGGTGGAATTTTTTTATACTCTGTATTCATGATATATGACGTAATCTAAGCTGTTTGTGTAAGTTGTATAATCTAATGTTTGGGATTATACCATATCAAATTGGTGTTTCCTAGCATTTCAAATAATATTACAACTTGCATGTTTTCAGTCCTTATTTTTAGAAGTATTTCCTCTTGAATAACTTTATTTTACAGGCAACAGGATTTGAAGGACTGGAAATCAGAAACCATGGTCACGACATCAGACTGCATGGAATATGGTCAGAGCAAACATATACAAGCTGCCATCAAAACTTTGACCGAAATTCAGCAATCACAATCCGAAACTAAAAGGGAAGAAATTATTGGAAACCTATCCAAATTTGATATTGCTGACATAAGGTAATATATATGCAAATGAAAAATACTCATTGTAATCTTTTGATGAGTGATATGCAATAATGTTGTCTTCTTCTTGGTCCGACTATGTCATAATATGTCATGGAAAGTGATTTTCTTATTACTTTAAACATTTATTTAACTGAAGAGTGTTTCAAAAAAGTTAGGAATTTTAGAACTGTGAATCGTGCATAAAATACATATATACATGTAGTTATTTTTCACGACCCATGTGCGTGTTTATCGTTTATTGATAAGTTGTTTGGCACCATGTTTCTATCTTTTTATCATTGTAGGAACTATTTAATGGCGATATTATGTATCATAAATGCTTCCAGAGCCTCAAACCTAATTAACATCACCATTGACGATGTACGGAAAGCAGTCAAGCATCCAGAAGTACCTGGATGGATGTTCAAATCAAAGAAGTACAAAACTTCTTTGATTTATGGTACTAAGGTCATGGTGGTTCCACATGATCATTTTGAGTTTTTAACAATCTTTATTGACCACCTAAGACCAAAGATCACCACCAATCCCAAGAATTTGTATCTGTTCACGTCATCAAGAGAAAAAACTACTAAGGAAAGTACTACTGACTTTGCACCAGTCGACCATTCCTTTATCTCCAATGCTCTTTCGGCAAGTTTTCGGAAGTCGATTATCTGGGACGAGAATTCCGCCAAAAATAACCGGGTATCCCCGTCCCGTCTTCGCTGTGCTGTTGTCACCGACTTGGTGGGAATGGGCAATGAGAATTGTGCATTAGTCGCCAAGGAGTTGATGAAGCACAGGGAATCGACCTGCCAGAAATTTTACGTTCTTCATTGGGCAAGTCAAGAAGCATTTAGGTAATTAAAAAGGAGTTTTTGAGTCCATGGATTACTAAGTAATTTTCAACGGTATGCATGTAAAAAATTAAAGTTAAAGTTAAAGTTGTATTATGTTAACTATATATATCCTAGGTTATCAATGAAGTGCTACAATAGGTTCCTGAATGCAAAAGATGACGTTCATCAAATTGTAAAAAAACGACAGGATGTCATGGCGAATGTTAAAAAACCAACGGCATTAGAACTAAAAAAGTGGATAGTGGACAATCAAAATAAAATTAAGCTTGTTTTGGGGACGGATCTTGATGAGGACAAAGGGCTAGACAGCGCTATTGACGAAGGGTATGATAGTGGTGATTGCAGTTTAAATGGTACGAGATGGTATTCGAATTTTAACACTTTACATTGAATTTTGGGATTGTGAACTATCACTGAATTAGGAAAAGTTGCCAACATAATATTTTTTTCGACAATTTTATAAGTTTTATAGCTAACATTCCTATTTTAATCTTTGCTTTTAGGTTATCTAGGAGTGACTGATTGATAATAATTTGACATTTAATTTTAACATGATTTTTTAATTGAGACATACGTAACACACACGTTAAGCCATGACGGTGACAGATAGACATAACATGACAAACCGATACATACAAAACCATCAGTTATAGGTGATAAGGGTATGATTTACTTTTATACGATTAGAAACGTACAGTTATAGATTGTAAGACATTGGATACATTCTCCTTGGTACTGATAGATACTTGACTGTCTCGGTCAAGAAAGTGCATTACTTGCAACAATGTAAAATTAACATATTTTTTATTTACAGGAGAAAATTTTCTTGATGCCGTGGATACGGATAATGAAAGTGAAAAAAATAGATCAGGTAAATAGACCCTTTTCGAAGATTGGTTTTCAATTAAATTCTGTCATGACAATGAAATCGTAATAGTTACAACGTAAATTTTTGTTAAAAATGACACTAGAATTGGCTTACACAGCGAATTTAGATAAAAAGGATATCACATATGCTAAAACGTAATCTCGAAAAATGTATACTAATGAAATTTCTAATGTTTTTACTTGACACTGAATGTTTTTAGATTGCATATTTATATCGATAGTAAACATGCTTTTTAGGTGTTATGTGCACAGAAAATGAAGGTGCTCGGACTGAGGAAGAATTTACTGAAATTGAGAATGTAGAAGCACGAACTGAGAAGGAAATTGTAAAAGATCAAAATGACGA
>JAYRBV010028992.1:0-10162 GCA_036023255.1 Mitrocomella polydiademata
AAAGAGCACCATTGGATTTCCTTAATTTGAGAGCAAGATTGTCTGTGTGAGTTTTCCAGTTAAGATGAGGGTCAAGACTTACACCTAGGTAACGAACAGAGTTAGTAAAATATAGTTTTTTGCCATTTAGTTTCAATCAAACATCGTAGTCCAGCTGTTTATTTCTATGTCGGAACAAGATTACCTCAAGTTTTGTGGCATTTAAAGATATTTTGTTTGAAGTAAGCCAGTGAAGAAGGTGTTGAGGTCAATGTTGATAATATGTTTCTTAATATATTTGAGGCTAGAACTAGAGTAGAGAAGGTTCGTGTCGTCATCAAAATGAAAGACTTCAGAAAATAAAATAGAATTAGAAAGATCATTTATATAAATTAAAAAATTAATTAATTAGTTAAAAGATTAATGCCCATGCGTGAATATTTGTAACCAAAAAGCATTGCAACAAATGCGCCATTTTGAGATTTTTGATGTTAGTCTTCATTTCTACCCGCATATAAGAAAACATTTTCAGTCTACTTAGTTACCACCTAGTAGTAGTAGTAGTTACATAGTATTGAGAGGCTCTCCTGGGTAAACATTCGATAATAATAATAATAAAAAAAGGCCAATTAAGCATCAGCAGTTGATCGCATCATACCACCGGGAAGCGCACAAGTATGATCACGTGTGAAACTACATGGCTTTCTGTGAGAGTTGCTTGAAATATCAAACAATATACCGTTGTATATTTTACAAGTCTTATAAGTAATCCAAAAAGCATAATATATCCATAGTTATTTTGATGCAATATTTCTTCCGTACATTGCGAAACAAAGTAACTGTTTCTGTCAAAGTTTTTCACCTTTTAAAGTTATTTTAGTTTTTTGACCTGACCTTTTGACATCTCAATATGTACCAGTGTCGTATATTTAGAACAAAAGCATGCATAATCTATAACACATCAGGAGAAGAGTCTTTTTAATGGCCTTTTAATTGTTCACCACACTCCTCGGCAGAAGCCTTTTATCTACATGCGCCATTGAGTAATCCAAAAAGTGTCGTAACACAGTTGTTGGAAGCAATTATAATTGCGACGTCTGTAAGGAGTAATTAATCCTCATGATTGGAATGTTTACTAAAAAACAATTAATGATTTCTACAAATAACAAATTCCTACTGACATGCATTATGTGTCATCAGTGACATACAACTTGCAACCAATAAATCAACACATACAAGCTTATATAAAACATTATGACCTGTTGACAATTTTTTAACGTTATTTATTCCGAAAGTGAATACAATTTCGGTTTTTTTTTACCCTACTCATGATCCATTGATATTAATTAAGATCTGTGTAGTAGTCCAAAAGTTGTAAAATATTGAATACATGGACGTCTGAGGTCTGAGATAAATGAAAAATCAAAACAAATTTCTTTGAAATTCCATCAATATGGTATTGTTTTTCTTTCGTTCAGGTTCTTTTTTTGTAATTCGTGCTGCTCGCGTACAAAGCTTTTGTTGTGAAGCAAGGTTTTTTGTGGAACCTAGTCTTATTATTATTGAGTTCTCTGATAATCCCTCCCAAACCCCGCCAAAAAAAAAACCGGTTGAAAACCCTTGGAACCCGTTTCCTCCAACCCAAGAAAAATAAATAAATTCGTAGCATATGAAGGACTGACCGTTGTGCAAAGTTGTACGTTACATAAATTATGTTCAATCGTTTTTAATGAATATAGTCAAAAATTATATTCGAACAACCCAAAGACCCAACCAAGAGCCTGGTCTCGCTATAATTTCAGCGATAAAAGCCTGTTAATTCATCTTAGTCAAATTTGGTTTGTAAGAGTATACTTTTTTACCATACCCTTTTTTATTTTACACAAAATTACATCAAGGTTGTATACGGTGTGGTTCAGAAAAGATACTGTTTTCTAAATTCGGTAGACAAATATAATGAAAGTCGTAAATCACTGTCAAAAGGTTAATTTCATCACGCATTTAGAATGTCAAAAGGTTAATTGCTTTTGATACTCATACGGTCTAGATTCTTCGTCGTGGGGAATTTTACGCAACTGGTAGCAGAAGGGGATGTAAGGGGTTTTGCTAGCCTGGGTTTTCCCGGCGCTTCTTAATATATCCGAATCGGGATTTAAGGTATTATCGGGATTCACTTCACACGTGAATCGGGTTTGAAGAAGCTTCATTTCACCCGCCACCATTTGCGTTTTTTTATCTATATTTTATTACTTTACCCCCTGAAAAGTGTGAAATTTAATTGATTTTAACAACGGATTTACTAACAATCCGGAGGGAGATATCATCAAGTAGTCTTTTAAATGGCGTCATTCTATCAAGTGGTGTGAAAAAAGAAATCACTGCATCGTCATGCTGTCGAAAGGTTAATTGCTTATTTGGATACTCCTCCTCAGATGTTGAAAACCCTCTAGATCCGCTGCTGATTCCTTTAAGGTCACGACGGTCGCAAGTCAGTGTTCAAGGGGTCAATGATGACAAGGTAAAAAAATTTTGGATCAGCGATGTATATAAAAGGGTTTCAGATTTCACTTGGAGACAATCAGGGTAATCAGAATGTTCAAATGGTGTATAATCAATTAAAATCAAACAAAATTCACAATGGGGGAAAAGCGAAGATATAAGAAGAAAGTATAACTATACAAGGTGGCATACAACAGGATGGAGATTCCACACACCTGAGATGGAGCGTCATGACAATGGTTATGATTACCTTTTAATTGTACATCACACTCCTCTGCAGAGCCGTGACTATTGTTCTTAATACGCCGCTGTAATAATAAGTTGTAGTAAAGTCTTTATATTAATATTGACATTGACAGACTGTCTTGAGGTATAGCGCCTCAATGGTTATGACTACAACCAGAGACATAAATAAGTGGCCAAACAGTAAAGGGTAGCTGTGTATTTTTAAATTATTTTACTTGGTCCCCCCCCCCCCTGTATCAATGTTGTTTTCTCTCTGGCTTCAACTCTAAACATTGATATGAGGGAGGGGGGGACCATTTTTTTACCTATTTCTAAATTCTATTAATTGGGAGACCCGGCAGCACAACCCGGGGCTTACGCCATTAGGCGATCTCGATAGGTTCACAATTTGAAAACATATTGAACTTTTTAGATTTTTAAAATCTTCACCTAAAGTTTCTCAAGTGTCTCGTGGTGAGCGCCATAAGTTTCCCATTTCAAGGAAATAGAAAAACAATTTATTTACATGATTGACTTAATTGTTAATGATCGACTTCTATATACTTACCTTACACTTATACTTATCTTCCGTGCTGAGATTTGGCTTTTTGTTTTCATACACAGTGCCTCAAAAATCATGAAGTGGTTATTATATAGATCAGTTTTAACATTGTTTAAAATTTTTTGGCTGTAAGATCTTATGTAAGCTACCCCCCAGAGGGGGGGGCACTCATATGATTTTGCCTACAGGATGTGCGGCCCCTAAGGGTCTGTTTTTCAGAGTAGGGAAAATGCACTGTAAGGGTCGGGTAATTATACCCAAATGCACTGTAAGGGTCGAAAATTGTTGTTCGGGAAATTTATACACACTGTATTTTTTTGGTTGTGAGAAGAATCTAAGTTGATCGTAGTATCAAAATTTGGAGTGAGTTTTAGCCAATCCAGAGGGCCGAAATTTCAAAATATCTTTTGCCCGTCGGCCCAAACCATGGTGTTCCTTAGTTAGTAAATGATTTAGTCCCTCCACTTTCAAATTAGTTCCATCGGCCCTGTATAACTTGACACTGCTGCTGCAACTATAGGAAAATCACTTAAAAATATCTTGTTACCAAATCGGTGCCTTTTTAATCAATAGTTAAATTAATAAGCTTCTTAAGAAACTTGTGTATTTTGCTGCATTGTAAGGGTACAAAAATTTACTAAACATGCACACATGTAAGGGTATGTTTTTTTAGCTTTCGAACACTGCACTGTAAGGGTGTGGTTTTTTACCGTAAAATTTGGGCCGCACATACGGTCGTTTTGGAGACGAGTGCCTGTCGGTCGGGTAAATGTTCGGTTACCAATGATATCGACCAGTACCTGGAATCCAATATTAATACTGTGCAGACCTAAATTTTTATGCTAAGATGGGTTTCCACTTGTTTTGTTTTCTTGGTCATCGACAGGACAGTGCAATAAATACTGGGAAAAGTCGTATGGAAATTTCCGTTGCGAAGCAAGCCGCTTGAACCAATAAAAAAGGCGTTTTTGTCATTTTGATTACTTGATACTTTTGCTCATACTTTTGTCCTGTCATGTCCTGTCCTGTCCTCACTTTTCCTGTCCTTCCTTGTCTTGTCCTGTCCTCCCTTGTCCTGTCCTGTCCAAAAATGGACAAGAGGAAATCTACTTTAACACAGAGGATTTTTAGAAAATCTTTGGACCTGGTAGAACTCGAATCAACAACCAAGCTATTGCTCTACCACTGAAGATGTTCTGATTTGGAAAAAGCCTGACGTCGGAAAAAAGTTACGGAAAAGTTGCCCAATATCGAGGAAAAGCTGTCGATTGAGAGGTTTGATAGCGGTTTAGACGTCCTGAAAATGAGATCACCTAGTCAATTGTTAAAGCTTATTATAAGACGTCACTTTGATAATTGCGATTGACAAAAAAATGTACCAGAACAAAGAAACATACAGTGCGTGGTTCAGAAAAAGTCTTTTGCGAATTCGTATAAAAAAGAAGTCATAAAACAACACTGAGAAAAAATCTCATTAGTTTTAACGACTCTTCTTTTGTAACACCATATTTAGAACAGTATTTTTTGTGAGCCACGCTGTATACGTGTATGCATGCATGCCTATTCAAAGTAATTTACTCCTACGCTAAATACCTCACACGCGTTCAGATCATAAAAGTTAATGAACAGGCGCATGCAGCATGCATTCTTCTTTTGCAAAGCCGGCAAAATCGCTGATTAACTTCTACGAAGGAGGGTGTTTTCTATTAAAATTGCGGTTCAATAGTAAACATTCTCCTGAAAAATGGGTTTTTGACGAGATTGCCTAATATAATAACAAGTAATAATAATAAATTGTTTTTTTGCAACATCCTCGTGATAAATGATGTGTTCTTCACTTGTTTTCGCAAATTTTTTATTTTTATTTTTACTCTTTAATTATAGAGAAAAATTTAAAAACAATACAGAAAAAATCGGAAGAAAAATGGCTACAAATCCACTTGATGTTGATCAGTATCTGAAAGCAATTGGGCAATTTGGTGCCATGCAAAAGACTTTGGTACTTTTACTGGTTTGTCTCGTGATACCGTCAGCTTATCAAGTTGTTATTATGAATTTCATTGGTGACAGTCCTACATGGCGATGTGTGATTGGTGCAAACAACAATAATACAGAATGTACACAACCGGGGGAGTTTGATAAAAACCACCATTTCTTTGGTGCCCGGTGCTCAATGGAACGTTCGTCCTGGGAATACACTAAAGAACAAAAGTATTCCATCGTTACCGAGGTTAGAATTTGAATTTGAATTCAATAGCGAATTTTCCAATACAATAGAATTAATTGACCCAGACTCATTAAAATGTGCGAAAGAAATTCCCAATAGATTCTACCCATCATTACATCTTTTCAAATCTTATTGTTACAAACTGTAATTAACTAGATCAATTAACCAATGCAGTGCGAATACCCCCCGAAGAGTCTTTTCAATGATTATAATTACCTTTCAACTGTTAACCACACTCCTTGGCAGAGGTGTGCATAGATTCTAAATACGCCGCTGTTTGAAATACCGCTCGTGTGTTCAGTGTGCATCCATAGATCTTATTTCTTTCTTATTCTTTCTTTGACCAAAAATATTTGTCTAGCAGGAAATAAAAAATTTAACCATATCCAGGGTGCACGCAATAAAAGCTTTTGTTCAGATAAGTTGCGTTGTTCAACAAAGGAAAACTCTTTAGTTTAATTAAAAAGTAATTAAAATAATTGATTATACACTTCTGTACAACATGACGAAGCTTAAAAGTTGTTTTTAAAAAACACTGACCGATCGACTAGGGAGGAGCACTTAAATGGCGTCAGTTATTAGCGAGTTTAAGCATGCACAACGGCGACGGCGACGTCGGAGTGTTGTAAAAGAAAGGGCGCAAATAACTAATTCCAGTGTGAATTTTGAATTTTGACATTACACTCACGGGGGAGTAAATACAATTCAGAGAATTAAATCGAAGGTGTGGAGTTTGAAGAAGATGGGAAATAAATGGATTGAGGGTATCTAGTCTGATTTGCATACATTGCAAAAACGAATGTGCTTTTTTTAAGGTCTGCCGAATCAGACTAGAGGGTATCTTGTACCAGCGTTGAAAAAAATTTATAAATATGTTCTTTTAAGTCAATTATTTTATTTTCATTTTACTTTTTTTGGTTTCAATTTGGCGAATACGCTTATTTCGGGAAAAAAAGTAAAATGTTTTTCCGAAGTTTTAACTGATCGCAGGACATTCCAAAACTAGACGATCGCGTACAATCATGAATTAGTCTGATTCGGCAGAGTACGTTTTTGCAATGTATGCAAATCAGACTGTCATGAATGTACTATAGCGAGCTATAGTACATTCGTGGTTTTTCAATTCTCTTTCAAAAAAAGATTATGATGAAAAGAAAGAAAGAAAGAAAACATAAGATTTCTACAGATTTCTAATGATGATTATTCACGACACACAAAGTCTTTTGATACACACTGTCTTAGACTAGTAACTAGTCTTTCTGAGAGGTGCTCCTTTTTAAAAGAATTCTTATAAAATAACATTCTTCTAAAAAAAACGGCGCTTTTTCTATCTCAATTCCCGTGCCGTAAAGGTTTATCTACACGTTACAAAATATTAAAATGTCCTATAACGCCTTGCCTACACGATAATTCTTTTAAAGAAGGGCGCGCTTGCTAGTCTAACACTGTCTATACAAACAGTATTTCGAAATTCGTTTCAAATCTCTTTTCGTTACAACAGTCCAAATAATTTGGCATCTTGGCCAAATGTACATTTAGAAGATTTTTATTCTCAGCACATTATTTAACTCAGAATTGATGATACTATCCAAACTATAATATTCAGTAATATTTATCACACTCGATATTTCTATTTTTGTTTGTTCGTAGTGGGACCTCGTTTGCAATAACCAACATCTTTTGTACATATCAAATTCCATGTTATTTGTTGGATGGTTGTTTGGTGGTTTGATAGCTGGTTGGGTTTCAGACAGGTGGACATTTTTGTTTTTGTAATTTCAAACAGATAATTTAGCTCTGCTTGATGGTGAACACAAAACTTGGCATTAAGCAGCTCTATTTTCTTATTTTCTGACCTGACCAAACGTATTGAAAATTCTCATCGAACTTTTTTTGAGGACGATGTTGCGAGGGTACGAGATTGAGATGTATTTAATTACAGGTAATCTGCAAATATATTTTTTCTTCGTGTTTTTTTTTTTAGGTACGGCAGGAAAAAGTTATTGTTTATAAGTTATGGGATACTGTTGATCGGAGTGTTTGCAATGAGTTACGCCAGGAACATCTATTGGATGTTCGTATTGAGATTCATCACGGGAATATGTGTGGATGGAGTGTACGTGCCCGCTTTTATCTTGGCAACTGAAATGGTTGGAGTCAAGTATCGGAGCGTCGCTGGCATAGCTATTATATGGAGTTATATCATTGGATTTTGTTTGACGGCCCTTCAATCGTGGCTGATACCCGACTGGCGATTTTTGATGATCATATTATCGGCACCGTACATAGTATTGATTGCGTTTTATAGGTTTGTTTTCTCTTTCTATCTCTATCTCTCTCTCTCTTCGCTTAGTAACATTTTTCTCAAGTCGACCCCATATTCGTTCTAAAAATATATCTTTAAATTCCAAAATTGGTTCATCAGACTTGTCATTCGTCAAACTATATGTTATTCAGGTAATGAAATGTAATGAAAAGTTATAAAAAAATAGAACAAATTTTATCTGAAAAAGAAACAAGAGATCCGTCTCATGTCATCTTTATTGTTTCGTTATCTTTATCAAAAACTTATAGTCTATATAGGCCCATGGGTTCACCTAGAAATTAAAGATGATTAGTGACGGATCAGTGGCCGAAGGGTTAAGGCTTATGATCGAAAGGTCCGAGGCCCAACCCCACGCAGCGAGATTTTCAATATGCTGAAAATTGCTCATAATTGTTGGATTTTATATTATTATTCCTTTGCAGGATTTTTTTGTAAGGATGACAGAGGACCCTCATTTGAAGCTGTTTTGTAGAATTGAAAAGTAAATTTCAAATAAATTATTAATAATGCGGCGGTGGTGTAGTATGGTAGCATATTCGACTTGGAATCGTAAGGTTGCAATTCGATCCTCATCTCCGAGACACTTTGCAGTGCCCTCATCCCTTTCGGAGCCACTGACTGACCCCTTATTTTAAAGCAGTTCTGTAGAATTGAGTAAATAAATTCAAATAAATGAATGATTATATTAATACGTTAGATTGGTGCCAGAATCAATAAGATGGTTGCGCCTACATGGCAGAATCGTGGAAGCTGAAGAAATCTTGAAGAAAATTGCGAAGATAAACAACAAAGCATTGCCTAATGGTAAATTGTCAATTCCTACCGAAACCTCAGCAGAAAATCTTTCGGCTAAACATTTGTTTTTACCGAAGAAAATGGCAATTTCCTCTTTCACTCAAGCATTACTTTGGTATGTATTGTTTTTAAATCTTGAATTTTACTTTATATTATATTGATAAATATTGCTTTACTTTATTCTTGTCCACTTTGAAATATGACAAAGTATCATGTTCTGTTTGTCCAGGCTCTGTCCCGAGATGTGAATCGAGTTATTCAACTTTTCCCGAGACAGGGAAAGAGAGGATAAAAAGATTATGAACATTTGTAAAAAGGGTTGCGAAGCATTTCGCAGGTTGCTAGCAAAAATTTAAATCTCAACATAAGGCTTCTTGAGTGTGTCTAATGATTAGCGCCACAAATTTTCCGTTCCAATGAGGGGTCAAACGTCTTCGTAGTATCATTATTTCTCGAGATATAGATGATTAAAGTTCACTAGATTCATGCGGAAAGATATTTTTTCGGTACCGTAATATTAGACAAAAGTGGGAAGAAGCAAAATAACACCATGGTAGGACGAATTTAAATGGCGAAGGACGGCTTTTTGATTGTTTCAGCGATCAAATTATATTTCGGTGAAGATTTTAACATATTATTTTCTGGTCCTGTCATGTCCTGTCCTTTTGATGTCCAAAACTCAAAACAAGTGGAAATTGCCAACTTTAATTAAAAGTCCTGGTCGGTTCTGATTTCTGAGTTTATTGCTTTATAATAATAATGAAAATTATTGCGTACGTCAGATTTGTGAGAGAGAAAATTAAGTTTGAAAAAACATACTTCTAGCTGGGTTTTTTTATACCAAAAGTTATTCAAGATTACTTCTTAAACCTCCTCCCGCCCCTGGAGCTTTCTGAGATCGAAAAGTTGTGTTTTAAAAGTAGATTTTAGATTACTTTTACATTTTTCTTGTAAGTCTATATTGTAAAATAATATTTTACCATGCAAACTGTGTGTTAATCTTTTCTTCCAGGATTGTTATAAATGTCTCCTACTACGGATTGTCCCTAGCCTCAGACAATTTCGATGGGGATTTCCATCTTAATTTCATATTGGTCATCATTGTAGAGTTTCCTGCTTCAATCTTGTCAATATATCTGTTAAGCAAGTAAGATACTATTATTACCTTGTAAACCCCAATGGGAGATTGCGTTAAAAACCCACTTTGTAGGAGAGTGTTTGCTATTGAAACGATAACGTAATGAACGCAATTTCTATAGAAAACACACTCTTCCGTTGCGTAGAGAGGTCATTTAGTGATTTTGCCGGCTGGGAGACTTCACATATTTATTTCAGAACCTGAAAGATTATCATTAGGCAAGGATCATTTTAAACAAGGCAATTATTTTCTAATTTGGGAGCTACCAACAATCAATCCTTCGTTTTGTATAAGTTAATTGTAGCCATCTACAATCATGGACATCATTTATGGCAAGGAACAAAATACGCGTAATTTGGTTGCTTCAATCTAAGTTTGACGGTCATTTTTTCGTCAATCAAGTCGAGAAAC
>JAYRBV010029003.1:0-10159 GCA_036023255.1 Mitrocomella polydiademata
AGGGTCCGCCTTTTCTCAGGGTCCAGGGTCCGCTTTTTCTTAGGGTCCGGGTCCGGGTCCGGGTCCGCTTTGTAAAGTATGCCGGCCCGTGCCGACAACTATGACTATTGAAATAGTAGACGTTTTATAGTAAACTTATTTTAAACTTCGTAAACCTTTTCAATCCCGAGATATCTATCATTTTATTTTTCTAACAGCGAGGAGAAGATTGTAATGATTCAACAAAAGTTCGAGTCGTGAGTTGGTATAGTCGTGAGTTGTGAGTTGTGAGTTATGAAAAAATTACCGACACCGACATAAAATTTTTTTTTCCGGAATTCAAAAAAATTCTAAATTTTGAAAAAAGTCTAAATTTTCAAAACAATTCTAAAATTTTCCAAAAAATTTAAAATGAACAAAAAAATTCAAAATATTTAAAAAGATTCCTAATTTTTAAAAAAATTCTTAATTATAAATTTCAAAAAAATACCTAATTAATAATTCGAAAAAAAATTTAGAATTTTTAAAAACACATTTTAATTTCGTCTCTCTGTATGTTGTACAGCGTATCAAGTAAAAGAAACCATTGCAGTGAAATAAAGTTTGTTACAGCCCTTATGTTTTTTCCTCTTGCAGATTTTGGTGTGTTTAAAAGAGCATAGCAACGCGAGACCTCAAAAGGGTATATTTTAAGCTCCGATTCTGAACTCAACACTTTCTTGCCTATAAACTCTAAGTACTAAGTACACCAGCCACAATACAATTTTCCTGGGTTACAAGGGAAAAGGGACTTACATTACATATTGCCAAAAATAATTAAGTTCCAAACCAATTTGAATTTTGAAATATGAAACTTTCTTTTTTTGTAAAATGTTTTGAAAATTTAGACTTTTTTTGAAAATTTGAAAAATGTTGAATTCCGGAAAAAAAGAATCGGTGCCGGTAATTTTTTCATAACTCATAACTCACAACTCACGACTATACCAACTCACGACTCTACTTGGTCGCAGACTCGACTACAACTGTCTCCATTGAATTTTAATTAGCCTTTGCATATTATTATATTCCATTTTGAAACAAGTTGTTCCCAAGTGACTTAAAATCTCCATCTCCTTGTTTAAAATCGATTGAAATTCAAAATTTCATCATTAACATACATACATCTACATACTTGGCTATACTTTTATAGTAAATCAAAAGAGGATTCCCTTATCCCTTTTTCCAAATCCCTGATCAAACATAGGGAGAATACGTTTTTTATATAAGAAACCAGTGAAGAGTTTCTTGTTAGTAGTACTTTACAAATTATACCACAGTAACTAATGAACTATATAATTTGTGAATCTCGACAAATAAACGGCTTCGTTTTTCCAAACGTGGACCAACCCACCACTCTAATAAATGTTTTACAAACCAATAAGGTATTTTAACCTGCTGATGTTGACGTTTATATTGACTCGATCTAGACTACTAGCAAGCGTCCTTTTTTAAAAACAATTATAATGTAGGCAAAGCGTTATTCAGTTGATATTTATAGTGCTTTAAAGTGTCAAAAGGTGACGCTTCTTGTAGTCTTTCTGATGACGTAAGCTTGTGGGGTAGAACTTTCAGAAAATGGTATACCGAGTTAAAGTGCTATACTACTTTTTCAATTTTTCACGTCATTGCTAGTCTATCTGATAAACCGTTTCGGGCTTTTTTGCCCTTCTCTTGGTCTATCGGCACTCGTTTATATAAGAGTAGTCAGAAGAATAGGTTCCACAACAAACATTTTCAGACCTTGCTTCACAACAGAAAGCCTGCGCATGTGCAGCATAAATTACAAAGAACATCGCTGTAAAAAAACAATACAATAACTCACTTCGTCCCCCCCTCATTTTGACAGTTTGTTTTGATTTTTATTATATCTCAAGTGCGCATGTGCAGTATTCTCCAACTTTTTGACTACTCGGATCTTAACGAGTGCCGATTTAAAAATTTAATTTAAAAAATATTTTATTCCTCTCTTCGTCCCCCCCCTCATTTTGACAGCTTCAAAGAATGACTGCAACCACACTACTACTATAATTCCATTGTAAAAACATTTTTTGTTGATAATAAGTAAGATCATAAGAAAGAAAAGTACATTTGTAATCAAATATTGTCCTATAATATGCGAAAAAAGATATATTCCAAGAATCAAATTTAGAAATTTGAGGTTTGTAAACGAATCCAGGAAATGAGTTCAAGGATAGTGAGAAAAATGGTAACGGATACATATATAACATCATGTAATTCAGCTTGCTAAAGGTTTCAAAATTCACAACAATTCTTTCTTCTTCTGTATATAGAATATAGCTCAGACGCCTGACCGCTGACTTTGTGCGACACAAAAAGCAAAATCGTTAAACCATGGAAAATTGGAATAACACCTTACACTTCAAAACCATAATAGTACTTTAAGGGAAGAAACTTTCGCGTTTTCGCAAATCTTGGCCAAAATCGCGAAAGTTTATTCCAGCGAAATATTCCAAAAACCAATTCGATGACGTCATAAAAATTAAAATGCTAATATCTTTGTATTCACAAGCAAGAAAATAATTAAATTTTGACAGAAAATGCAGACAGATTATAGAATTAATGTAACACCTTCATTTTTTTAGATTTTGCTTACGTCAGCAAAAATTTCAAAAGTGACAATTTTTAATATATTAGAATGACGTCACAAAACAGGTTTTCATTCAATTACTCTCTGTCAGCATAATTTATCAATTCAATACGCATATTTTCTATTTCTACATAGTATCACGCCACTTTTAAGCTATAAATGAATGTTCCAGGTCGAGTGCATTTGGGCCGCAAATTGAAGAATGTATTCCAGACTGTCCTTAACTCACCCGAGAGTTTATTCCAAACATTTCGCGTTTTTTTCGCCTCTCGAAAGTTTCTTCCCTTAAAGTAATTAAAAAGCTCAAAAAAGATGTTACAAAGAATCACATTAACGTTATACTTTTATCCAGAAACAATTGAAACCTGTATTTGTTTATTTTACCCAACATGTCTTAGGAGGTGGGGGTAGGCATATTAATTGCTAGTATAAAAAGTATTTGCGATTATTATGAAAAGGGGATGGACCAGTTGCCAACAAAGAGTTTTGCTTTTACCAAAATGGGGTAAGATAGCAACTTAGGATTTCTTTAGATACACGTCTATTACACAGTTGCGGGATTTTCATAAAAACCTTAAAAAACCCTTATTTACTTAAGCATGGATACATTATATGTAATGTATTCTTTAATATAATATGACCACCAGGCTTACTCATTTGTGACAGTTCCTTTTTTTCTTCCTGATTTTGCGCCGAATAAACACTTTCTGTTATGGTAATAAACAATTGTTATTGGACATTGGTAATCCTTAAAGTTGCTCAGATTTCTGCAAAATTAAAGGTATTCTAGCAACTCTATCTGGTTCGTTAGTCTGAAATATACATGCAATTGTTAGTTCAAATATCAAGTGACTTGCAAAAAGTAAATATTTCACATGTATATTTCGTGAAATTTCATAACAGTAATACGCAATGCTTTGGATAACATAGATTTCTACTTCTATCATGTTATGAACATGAAAGAATTAAAATTAGCAAGTTTTAAATGTTTGAAAGGGTAGAGGTCATGTTTTTATTGCTCTCGTAGTTGACGGCAGATTAATGTCAACTGCAAAGGAGTTTGAACAAATATATAAATGCGCTAAATTGGCCATATTTGCAAATTAAATATTTTTTGTTTTTTTGGTTTTGTCAGTCGTACTTTTGAATTAAAATCAGAATGTATGATCTTTTCAAATTATTGTTTTTATAAAAATTATACGTGCGTTTATGTATAATAAAAGCGTTTCTTTGAACACAAAAATGATATCGCAGTTAACTGGATCATTTAAACTAAACAACTTGATTTCCATTTCACTTACAGTAACTTGGGTTTTCCAAAGACAGTTAATCGTAGGATTTACGGCGATGCAGGAATGCATACCTAACGGCATCACTTTGTAAAGGCAAAATGGAATCATAATATTTATTAATTAAAAGTTTACTTAAATTGGCATGATTACGTCAAACTAAACAACAAGCTTTTGGTCCAAATTCAACGATTTGCTCTTTTGAAATTTATTTTTTCGTGCAAGAGACCTTCTCAAATTGCAAAATAATCTTCATAGACGAGATTACTGTAACGGTCAAGACCTAACGTAATAATAATATTCCATCTGCAAAACTTTATTTTGATAAGAATTTGAGAGGTCAGCATCAGCGAATGTTGTATTTAATCTGTGAGAGAAACAGCGGCTTTTCGCTTGACTACAAATTAAAACACATGCTTACATGTTTGTTTTTTCTTCTAAAGTCATTAAATAAAGATCCATTTCATACACCATACTTTTCAATTTAATTTTGTGACTTCTTTGTACGATTTAGCCAAAGGGACAAAGTATCCAATAAAGGACTGACTACAAATTGTAGTCAAACCACTGTTTTTGTTAGAATTGACATACTTCTGTACGCACACGTTTATAGTTCACCAATAAAAGTTTCTTTACAACGTCTTGTTTCAATTTTTCGACTATTTCGAAACGGTTACGTTATCGGGAAATGTTCATTGTTTTTCGGGTTTCATAGTTGGGGAATCTGTGAAACTAAAATTCGAATCGGACAAAAAATTTTGTTTTCTTGGCCTTTATTACAAGAAGTAAATTTGGCTGGAGTTAAAACCGGCAGATTAAGTTCCCGCCAAATATGCCAATTTCAGCAACCGCCAAATTAAGTTAAGGTATACCTTATTACACGAAATTAACGCGGGTATCCAAATAAAACGCGCTAAATTAACGTGAATAGAGAGGCAGGTCTTTAAAGTGTGTCGTAATTAACGCGAATCAGGGTTTTTTCCCGATCAATCACCAGGTACACTGTAGGGTTTAATAAGGGGTGAGGAATTTACGCGAACCGGTAATTAACGGTACTTTTAATTAACGCGAATTTTTTCAATTTGCGTTAATTAATGTACCGCGTTAATTTCGTGTAATAAGGTATCACAAAAAGTAATTTTAGTGTTTTAAATGCTTTCATTATTCTCTCTCTTATCGTTGACTTCATCACTGTCATTATTAGCGGCTATTAATTGATGTATTTGAGTTGTATTTGTTATCTAACAGTTGATTTAATTGAACTAATGTATTTGTTATCTAACAAACAGCAAATACTAATCATTCAACGAAAAAGTGAAGTGTTGAATTTGTTCAAGTCTTTCTCCTTCATTATGTGTCACTTCACAGATGACCTTTGCAAGTCTTATTTACGTCAACACGTCGTTTTTATAGAGTTGGAATTTGTTTACGTGGAAGGAACACACTAACACAATCTGATCTGTGGTTGCACTTCCTCTGAACAAATTCACACTTCTCTTTCCCGCCAGTACCCTCTAACTATCATAAAAATTAATACATGGGATATCAAGGGTTGTTGATGGTTATAAGCTTAATTGTGTTAAGGGATTGTTTCGTTTAAAATAAATAAAAAAGTGAATTCAGGCTTTCCACCATTGATTGACATGTACACGTGACGATAGTTTTGATTACACTTTGCTAGAAAACTTGTACAAGATTTTCTTTCTGTACATGTAAAGAGAACACCCATCTATTTGCTTTTGGCCTATTTATAGGTCTTTCTTAAGCAGTAGGGTTCGTCTATGTCCCTCCCTACAATCGAGAGGTTTTGATTAGGAAATTTATTACAAATATTTTTTTCTCGTATCTGAATGAGAGTACGGTTTACACCTAGATGCTTGGTACTAGCCCAATATTTATTCTGAATTTATTCCACGGCATTAGTAAAGGTTTCTACTTTTAATAAATGTAAAATCTGCCTCGCGAACGAATAATATATAAGGAACATTTAATTTGTCTTGTAAATTTTTTTTCATTTCAACATTGAAGCGGAAAAAAACAGATTAAAATTTACACCTTTTGTACATTTATTTGTACAATTCAAAATGGAAGGCAGATGAGAGATGGGCTGGACAATGAGAAATTTGATACCCCATAAGTGAAAAAAAAAATTAAAATTATATTCACTAAATTTTACTTTTGTTTATTCTCTAACATCCACGAGACATCAGTTCGACGTTCTGTTGACAAATGCGTGGATTTAAGACTCGTCAAAGTGCTTGAAAGAATGTCTCTATCTTGTTTACACATAAGGCCAATATTTTTTGGAATATTTGCTCACTCTCCAAAAAGTAGATGACTGGAAATTATCGCCTTTGCTGAATAAACAGAACATCTTTCGTTTACCTTTTTTGAGTGTACTACGTAAAATGACGTAAATTTACTGCAAAAAATAAAAAGGAAAATTATATCCAAAAGGAACCACTATTTTTATAGAAGCATTGTTTCATTTAAAATGACAGATAAGGCATTTTATTTATTTGTTCTTGCATTTCTCTATATTTATGAAAGAAATTGACCAATCAACAGTTAGAATATTTATGGTAATGGTTTTGTCTGTTCTTTATGTGTGAATTGGATTTTGATGATTACTTTTCTTAACCGCAATAAAACTTAAAAGGCTGCTTTTTAAAGTCGAGGGGAGGAGGAAAACAGAGTATTCGTCTGTGGTCATGAACACGTAAAAAATGAAAATGGACAAATACAGTAAGCCTTAAAAATTCATATGTACCCTTGTCATTTTTTTACCAATTTTGAAAGAATATCATTATCACCAGTATATGACGGGTATCATTATCACCAGTATATGACGGGTATCAAAAAACAACAACATTTAAAACTAAAAACAACAAAAAAGAAATGGATGATAAATAAACATAACAACAAATGAATAAACAGATCATTAAAAATTTATAGCTAAAGTTTTTATTCCAAAAATTTCTTAAAATCTACAAAATAAAAATCAGTCTAAAGGTGGTGAAATTACGGGGATGTTTTCAAAAAACCTTTCTAAACAGAGAACAGACAGGTTTTAACAAGTAGTCAAACACACGTTTGATTTTACGCGCATGCGCAAATATTTTATTGACTTTTATCGTTTATAGATACTGTAATATTTTTATCAGTATTTATTTTTTTCGTATAAGATAACAAAAGAACTTTTTAATGAGTATCAATAGAAACCTTGAATTATTATTTACCAGTTAAAATGTCGTCCTCAATAAACCTTTTCTTAAACATGCGCTCTGTAAACGCAAAATTTTCAACAATTTTTACAGTATATACACTAACACATTTAGAGACGGGGGAAATGTATGAATGATGATGCGAAAAACAATATTAAAAGGAAACGGTGTAATTTTGATTGATTTTCTTACAGAGAGTGTACAGTGTCATTATTTTGTTTTTGTGGTCACAATTTAAAATCCGTAATAATTCGTTTATTTTTAAAATATTCTTCGTCATATTTGACCCCCTTGTCACATGTATATTTGTCGAGAGGTTATTCAAAGTGCAAAAATCGTTCACAAAAGATTATGACAAAGAAAAGCTTTGAATAAATCAAATTGATACCCAATCAGAAAAAAGCGATGTTTTTCAGCAAACATGTATTCAGGGTATCTGAGAAAAAAAAATAAGAAAGGTTTCGCTAAAAAAAATTATTTATATAATTGAGAATAAGAAATGAGTACTTTAAAAAATACAGTAGGGCGTTGTCTTTGCCACGTAGTTGGCGAAAAAAAGTTTGTGAAAATCAGGGAACCAGGCGTCTTTCATATCTTCTTGCTTCTTGATAAATGACAAACCTATAATTATAACTTTTTTATATTTTTAGAAGAATTCTTACATATTTGAAAACAATTTTTATTACGCCACACAGTGGTTGATAGACAGATCATATTCATTCTACCGCGCATCATAACAACAAAACGAACTAAATACAACAGTAATTGTCTTTTCTTGACCATAATATAATAACAATAAAAAGCGCGACGAAAAACTAGAAGGCACAGAGAGAAGAAAGGTTATAACTCTACACCGTTGGATGTTCTGAAGTTACCAGAGAGGGGATTATTTCAAAGAAATTATGATCGTCGGATCATCGTAAAGCAAGGTAAGTCGAGATTCTAAAGTTTCTTGTTTCAGTTTTTATAATACATATAATATGTATATTAATTTATATTTATTTCATGTCTTTTTTATATACAATTCACCATCATGCAACTAATGCGCACTGTTATTCTCTCATCTGTCATTTTATGCTTCTTGACTTGTTTATGGGAGGAAATGCTTGGCGATCAGGATTTTGGTAAACTTTTGAAATGTCGTGAGAGAACTCAGATTCTGAGATTAAGTTTCATCTCACGCTATACATATGTATAACATAAAAAATCAGCTTGGTAAAGGTGTTCAGTGTATTTTGTTCTTGTGATTATGAGAGAAGTTACCTTCACTAGTTTGTTGTTTGATAAAATTTCGGACGAGGAAAATACATAAAATCAGGAAGAATGATATAAAAACTAGATACCATGACATGTATTTTATTGACAAAACCAAAAGTGACGCAGTGCAAAGATTACAAATGAAATATTGTCACTTTATTTATTTATTTGGAAAATATTGGAGAGATTTAAACAAACAGAATGGTGGAATCATGCTTTGAGTCACGGTGACGAGTATCGGATAAATTTCCGGAAATTAACGGATGATCCGTCAAAAGAGACATACATTTATTTATTTTTTTGTTTATTTATTTATTTATTTATTTATTTATTTAAAATATTTATATAGGAAGTCACTTTAGTTTCAAGTGTATATAAATGTGTTGTAAAATAATGGTGTAAATGACGACGAAATTAAGCGAATAATTTTTGTAGTTATTTCCGTTTATGATTTTGTTTTGCTTTTATTTCTGTGTTATTTTTTGAATTTTGAAATGTTCGATTTCTTTTTCTTTTTTTTGTAATTTAAAAAATTTGGTCTGATTAAAGTAGACGCGCAAAGTTGTGTTGACTAAAATCTCAAGGTTCGCCTATTAGACAATTACAACATAACAGCATGTCAAAACTTTGTTATCTTCACTATAAAGATTTTTTATCAAATCAAACCGCCAATTTTTTCATAGCAACGCAACACCAAAGCTTTGTTATAATTTCAGTGAACAGTGTTAGTGTTCATATGAGTTAATATATATTTTTAAAATTTACCAAAGCTGGTTCATCAAAACTGTAAAATGTTTTCAATATTGTGATCGGTTGAAGAACTTCCCCTTATCCCTCCCATGGTTCCAAGAAATAAAAGCTTATCAATCAATTGCAATCGCGTAGTAGGTTCTAAACTGCAATTTAAAAAGCATCTGACTCTTATTCGGGCAGCGTATGACGAACAGTTGCTATGGAAACCTTATAAGACTTGTTAAATAAATTCATTTTGTGTGGTATTGATTGATGTTAATGAATCTTTGCATAAATTTCTTTTGTCCACACAGTGGAGGGCAAGGCTTCGCTTTGGCTGCAAACTTATAAAAATTTGAAGTTTTTTTAGAAAGATTTTCACCGTATGAAACTATTTAGGACCTGTACAAAATGATTTACGAATGAATCGAAAAAAACAAAAGTGCTCTAATTTAAATACCACGCTCAATTAAAATTTCATTTCATTTAATTTTCAACTTACACCATTATCATTTTTGGAAATACTTAATTAAAATTAGAGAAATCCTATAGTATACCTTATTTGTACAAATTAATTTTGGCGCAGATTTAATTGTAGTACAAGACTATAATTTCTTATATTTATTTTTTCTAAATATTTTCATTTTTTTTCTGATTATTAAATTGAAAGTAATAAAACAACTTGAAATAACATCTGTCCTTGGAAACCGTTAAAATAATACAATACCTAAAAATAAATCAAACTTGTGTAATTCCAAAAAAACAAAACATGTTCGATTTATAACCTCCTTGGGTGTTATAGCAAGTGGTTTTGAATTACGTAGTAGAACGCACATAGCCATGATGTAGAAACAGGGTAAAACCCTTTGCGTTTGTTTTTAGTTTACTCATAATCAGATAAATCGTTCCATTTTGAACTGACTTTCATAGCCTTTACCAGGCCGCCATATTTCGCCCCCCCCCCTAAGATCTCGAGAAATATAAATGCTATGACCCTGAAATTTTGCATACAAGTACTCTATCATATAATG
>JAYRBV010029014.1:0-20514 GCA_036023255.1 Mitrocomella polydiademata
ACTGCTAACAATATCAACAACAGCTATTCCAAATGGAATAAATTTACTAGAATACTCTGTTTAATCCCAAACAAACAATGCATATAGTCCCATGTTCTTGACCAATAATATCCAGCCAGGACTACGTAACATAATGATTGGAAATTGATGCCGCGAAACAGGATTTTTATGCTGCTCAAATCATTGGATCAAGTTTTTTAATACTTTTAAATCTACACCAATATTTATCTTCATCCCTCTCCGTCTTCCTTCTTTGCCACTTTTATTTACACTTGAGCACAATGTGTGGTGAATTTCTAGGTCAAATTTCACGTAAACAATCCACTGTGCGAACAGAGCGCAGGACGCCAGGTAGAGGGGTATAATTATAGTAATGTATTGTTATTTTCCATAGTTTTCTATCTCCATAACTTTTCAGAATTCATTGTACGTAATAATCACAATAGGATAAGCCACATGAATTTTAACTTCTCGGTGCGGTGGAATGTTGACTGAATGTTGTGGAGGTTGTTATACAGGTTTATGCTCATCATCAACAATACTGCTGTAAAATTAGCCATGAGCATGAAATAAAAATTATTGCAACATACAAATAAAACGTTTTCAGTCTTGACTTCTGTCTGTCTTCCGCTATTTCCAGCCATAACTTTATCTGAAAACATGTTACTGAAATCATTCTTTACAATCGAAAGACAAAGTAAGTTATGTTGTCTTGTCATGTCATGATAATATGATATGGTCTCAATCCAGTCAGCACAGCAGTCAGCCAGTTGCCAGTTGGATTCCTTGCCAGTTGCCTCAGATCTAAATCTAACCTGTCTATAACTTTATCCGCTGTGCCGCCCGCTAGCCTGCGAATAACATTATGAAACATTATCGCGATGTGTGAAGTTGAAAAAGCGCTTGGCTTTTAGTCAAAAATGTCATTCTTGTGTCGTCGTCGTCGTACACGGGGTAAACTAATACGGTCTCCGTTTTCAACTGCTACCGTAACTAGTACCGTACCGTATTAGTAGTAAAAGTTTCTTAATTTTTGAATTTAGGTTTCTTATAAACAGGTTTCTTATAATAAAAAAATGTGTAGAAACGATACATATATTAGTTATTTAATAGGGTCTTCACGTTAAGACCATCTTAAATTCCCGCTGGGAACCTACCACCCCTGTGATTCAATGTTTCCTTCATCTTTCAGCTAAATGTCTGATGTTTGTCTTTCTTGCGATGGTTGGATGGATGATGTATACTATAGACAGTATTATTCGCCGGTTTCGAAGCCGCCCGAATAGTGTCCCATCCCTATTCACCCACGCTTTCAGATTTTTCGCTTGGTTGAGCCAACTGCAACGTCAAAGGCCGCCGGCGACACGAGGCGCGGTGCCGACTAGAACAAACCAGGCGGGCGCCCCATCCTTCTTTGAATCTCTATTTGGATCCAAGTTCTCCGCTCGAAACTCGACAGTTTGTTGGACCAGCACCGATTTTGTTGTCGGAAATGAAATGACAATGACTGTTCAAGTAAGATCGTTTTTCTTTCTTTCTTCAGTGGAAAAAAAAAATGGTCAAAAACAACTCGGGAGGAGAGTACTTCTATTAAGACGGCAACCAAAATGCATGCCATTCATAGCAGGCACACTCCAGTGCAGTGAATATTTAACAGTTTATTCTTCAGGAAAGCAACTTGGGAGGAGAGTATTTCCACTGGAACAGAACTACATTTAATACTTTTCTAATAACAAGCACACTCCAGCGCAGTGCTTATTTAACGAAATTGTGCACGTTGTTCTCTTTGAATAAAATCCTCTTATTTATACTCCTCGGTATACAGTTGTAGTTGTAAAATGCATGTCCGATTCTTGCATTAATATCTTAAGGTCTAGCTACCAGACCCTTCCGTCCAGGTAATGTTTCTTATCGGCAATTTTGTATGCTCGTACAGTTTATATGATAACAAAGATTTACGGTGGCTTTTGAATAAGGATGAGAAGCTTTTATCTCGATTTTATATTGATGAATCTGCTTTTATATCTAGTTTTTAAAACAGAACAAGGGACCATTCAAGACGTCCGATTTAGTTGGTGTGAAATGCGAAGTTTTGTGTAACCGGTCGTTCGTTGAAACTGCTATTGAACATTCCCAAGAGAAAGAGAACGAAATGAAACTTCAATTCACGCCAATCATTGCCAATGCGGAGTACGAAATCTCAATCTTAGCCGATGGACAACATGTTGGGGAATCACCCTACAAACGATCCTTCCTACCAGGTACACATTGCCCTACGCTTCACTATTTAAAGAAACTTTCTCTTCAAAAAGGCCGCGAGACTCGAGATCTTTCGGCCTCATTATGCCTCATCAGTCCGGGTACACTAGCAGTCTGGGTACACCATCAGTCCGGGTACACTGCTGAGAATAATCACACAGGAATTTGAATAATGTGTGAAATTCTACCATCTTGGAAAGACGCAAACGTCAATCAACTCAATTTATAGACGGGTTGTCATGTGTGACGTAATTTAATGTCTGTCGGCCCGCTCGGCCCTTGCCAATGACAGGCAGGCAAAAAAATACACGCATTTTGGTGAAGAGCTGTAGTTCTTATTTGTGTAATTTTTGATAAACTGATACTAATGTATGTTTTAATCGATTACGTATTGACAAAATGTCTCAATTTGACAGCATTCTGCTACTCCGTTTTAAGGAAATATATCAAAAAGCACTCGTTCCTTCACTCATTTGCTCCTGTTTATTTTTTTCGCTCAGTCGCACAGAAACAATTAGCCCCTCACTGTTGATTTTGTAGGCTCCGTTTGTAGGTGTTGCGCAATGTAGGCATAATCCTCATGGCAACAGTCTGCTAAATGGTTAGTACTGAAAAAGCTATATCCTGTATTCGCAAATGACAATGGAAATAATACTTCTAGTGATTTAAATTTTAGTTGGCAAAAGCATCAAATAGCATATTTGTGAACCCTCCTTATGCAATATTTTATTCGAGATGGCTTGATTTATTTAATAACGTAAGGTCTTTTCGAGTGTGGTAGAGGAGGCGTTTTTATGTACCGTTCATTTCTTGAGATGAAAAAATCAAAGTATTTAACAGGAACGCCATAAAATGAATCTTCTTTTGTTTCATTGTAAATCTTCAGGTGAGCTTGACCCCTTAAAGAGCAGTCTTGTTGTCCCAAGCTCGATGCTCCTTTTGGAAAAGGGTAAAAAAGAAAAGATGACATTTGATGAACGAGACAAATATGGGAATGTGCTGGTTTCTAGCGACGAGGATTTGTTGAAATATGAATTCATCTTTCATGAGGTATTTTCATCTTAAAACATGTTTGTTTTCACCATCTTGATTTTTTTTATGCCAGGAAAGGTTTCGCAAGCAAATAAATATTATACACGCCTTGTGTAGTTTTATCGGATAAACTTTCGCGAGATAAACTTTTAAATTTTGGCCTTTTTCGGGAAAGTTTGTCTCGCTAATTTTCTTTCGCGAAAAGTTTATCCAATGAAGTTGTCGACATCGCCGAATCGCGAAAGTTTATCCAATGAAGTTGTCGACATCGCCGAACCGCGAAAGTTTATCCGTGAAAAGGTTTATGCTTATACTTACATTTTTAAATCACGATTCGCGCAAGTTTATCTCTCGAAATTTTTTTAGTTTGTCGATTCGCGAAAGTTTGTCCAAAAAGCATTTATAATTCTGCTATACGAAATACATTTATTCGGGCTAAATTTCGTCCTACTTTACATGAAATTGACAGCTGGTGATACATACGGTTGACTATATCCTATTCCCGACGAGAACGTTAATTCCGAGTCGATACTCTTGTGTGCTTAATACAAGACGGGGGTCTTAATAGTAGGAGGGAGGGGGGGGGTAGTTAATAAGCTAATAAGCTCCGGGGGGGGAGGTCGGAAAAAAGCCAAAAATTAATAAGTGTCCTCCCCTTGTATTAAGCACCCGAGAGTAAGAGTTTCGGGGGAAATGTCAAATAGGGTAATTTATAAGTCCCATTCATGTATGACTGTTGTGTGTTATAATTGTTGTTATTTATTTGTTGTACATTTTTTCTATGAAAAGTTCAAATTGGAAGAGAAGAGGATATTTCCAACTCTATCGTTCATCTCAAATGACTTGCCAAGCGAACCTAATGAAGCTTGGTTGTCTCTCCCTACAGAAGGAGTGTTCACAGTTGACGTTTACTACAACGGAGGAGTGTTCAGCGAAGGAGTCTTACTTTTAGTTTTGACAGGTACGAAATATATGCTCCGATGCACCGAGCTTGATTTGAACATCCTTAAAACATATTGCCTACCATATTTAGTATCCAATTTTTTATTCAATCCTCCCAGACGGAAAAAGGCTCAAAAACGGATGAGTGTTTTTCTAATGATACGAAGCTAGGTTAGCCTTACTAAACTCTATTTTCCGTACCGCACGGCGGTCTGGGACAGGCTAGCGTTAGGGCCTATGTTGAATTGATGTTTACCGTCTAGTTCCGTCAATCCTGTCCTTAACCTTTCGAATGTTTTTGTTTACTTTCAGAAGCTGAAATGAAGGAAGTTGACAAAAACGTAACATCCACACCTTATTCCCTATACTATGAAGCTTACCTGTATACAGCTTATAAGCGCCGTGACAGTATAGTTCCTGTCGACGAGGCTTCGTTGCCACCAGGGTACGAAAGATCCGTTAGTAGTGTTCAACCAGCTGACTCTGCCAAGAGGAAGAAGGTGTACTGCTACATAAGCCCCAAGGTTTGTTTGTTCGTGAATGTGTTTGTACACCTACTCCCCTTAAATATGTCAAAAGTTGTCATAAAGCTACATGTCCTGTTTACTTGAAGTGAACAGTGGTAGACCTTGATAAATCATGGTGATTGGTACCATTTTTTAAATGATCGTACGTGATTTTCTTGAAATTTACAGATCAATCTGCTGTGAAACACTTACAATCTTGGACGTTTAAAAGATTTTCCTTTCGATCAATTTCATTTTCATAAAATTCTACCTTCAGGTTACTCCCACTCATAACCATTGCTGAATTTTCGAAAATTATTGAAAAGAGCATTCCAAATTTCTCTAGTTTGTCAGATACCCAGATGGTAAACCCACTAAAAGCTCAAGGCGTAGGAGTGTTTATTTATTGTTTTAATACGCATTACTGCGTGCCGTATCCATAAAAAACACTCCTCTGTAGAAGCTTTTTTAGTATTTTTCAATTTCCGTTCTTTTCAGTTTCTCACAGTGAAGGAGTTTTACATGAAGATCATTGCAAAGAAACAATACGTATTTCGAATTAAACCCTCTGCTAAGGTACAGTGTCTAATTATCCTATTTTCACGCAACAAAGTAACAACAGCTTATTTACTGTCAAATTTCATTGCTGAAAATATTTGAAATACGCTATGTGTATTGAGGCTCACAGTAAAGTAATTCTATTGTGTACCCCTTAGTAAACTCAGCTTGAACCTGACGTAGGCGACAGATCGACGGACAAAAAAGCCGAAGATATACGTAATCAGGCTAAACTTATCCGGGCATAAACGAAAAGATAGTGAAGAAACTATTTTAACTCGGATAAATAAACTAAAATTTTCGCTAGGTGAATAAAGATTGAATCGGACTAAATTTAGTCCGATACTTTCTACCTGCGGTCACTATTGTTAGTACGGTCACTATTGTTAGTTGTTAGTGACGAATGTTTACCCAGGATAGTGTCTTCAGTAGTATAAGTTGGCTGTTCTCAATGAAGGTCCTGTCTGCGTTATGAAACACCTACACCGGAACCTATGGAGATTAGCAATGAGAGGTTATCCTCGTCACTGTGACCGCGTGGTGGACTCAAATTGCCGACCAGCAGGTTACTAGCCTTGCGTCTCCACTCGGCCACAACCCCAACTGATTTTGATTTTTTTTGTTTTATGCATGTATTTTTCTTTTCAGATCACCCTTCACGATAACGATGGTAGTGACGAGGGCTTGAGTTTTACCATCCACTCCTCTTTCGCTGACTCACTTACCCTGTACAGTCCCCAAAGGAATATCATTGTGGCGACCTTCGCAAAATTCATGCTGAAAAACATCGGAGGGTCGGAGAACTTTGAAGACAAAAAAAGACATTTTTATAGAGCATTAAATAAAGTAGGAGCAAGTAAAATGCAGAACAGATACACTGTCAGAGTCAATAGAGAAACGGTGGTCAAAGATGTAATTTCCTTCGTTGTATTGTTATTCATTTTTTTTTATTGGGCTTTAAATTTAGAAAACGAAACATCATTGCGCTTTCTTGTACTCTCAGGTGCTTAACACAAGAGGGGTCTTAATAGTAGGAGCGGGGGGGGGGTCGGAATTATTTTTTGAGATTTAATAAACGGTCGGAATTTTACTAAAGAGATAAAACAAAAATTAGTGGAAAAGTTGAAAAAAAATAGAGAATTTAGAAGATAATAAAGGATGTGTGTTGATTTTTCTTGCTTTGTATTGCAAAAAACACAGGAAAAATCCATTTTTTGTACATACATAATAAGCTACGGGGTCGGAAAAAGAACCAAAAATTAATAAGCATAAGCCTACATTTTTTCGGCTTTGATTTTCAGTCAGAGCAATCTTGACAGGCACCTTCGACCATCGGTGACTCTACAATCCGTCGCCCTTACCAACTGAGTTACCCGTTTTTAAATCAACTACTGTATACAACAAGGGTAATTTCATTCTTATACGGTTGTAGGGCTCCTATCACTCTTAATATATTTCTCTTTTGCAGACGATGCGAATTGTCAAATCTTTCTCTAAGCATGATTGGTGGAGACATTTTTATGTTCAGTTCGAAGGTGAACTCGGTATGTACATTACTGGCTGAAATGCTTCTAACTAAAATATTTTCCATATATAGATTCCTTTGTAGAATTTCCTCAAGGCATAATAAAAGTGCAAACACCCCATAAATATTTCTTAAAATCTATAGGTACAAACAGTATTTTGGGAATGGTCTAGTGCGGCGTTTTTCCTTCTTTTTGCTTAATTTAGATAACATTTTATGTTGTGTGAATATCATATTTCATGTCATTTGGTTTTTTGGTAAAGTCTGCAGAAATATAACTGAACTCCAAAACGGAAATCAGTATTCTTCATAAATATATATATATAATAATCCACAGTTCTTCAGCGAATTCAGAACCTTAGGGCTGTTACAACATCAAGAACCACCTTTCAGATATTTAAGAATTCCCCCTTTCTTTAACTTTTTTTTTGTGTGTAGGTATGGATTACGGTGGAGTGTCGAGGGAATGGTTTCGTATTATTTTGGAGAAATTGTTCAGTACGGAGTCAGGTGGATTATTTCAACGATTCAATAAAGATGACTCGCAAGCTTTGGTAGGAAAAAAATCATAATTTCTTTGGTTAATCTTTGAGTGATGATTGTTCCGTGCTACTTGCATTTCTTTGTGATGATAAGATTGGGCAGGGAACTCTTTCCTATTTTCACAAGTACGATCGTCTGCATATGAAATTGTGGCTTCACTTAACAAACTTTATGGAACTATATTTCCGCTTTTGAAAATAATTAAATTATTGCCAAATAACAAAATGGCATAGTTTTTTTTCCATTTTTTTTATTTATTATTTATTTATTTATTTATTTACCCCTTTATCGCGTGAATAAACTTTTTTTGCGTGAATAAACTGTTTTTGCCTTAAAAATCGGTAAATTTGTGACATTTTCTTTGTTTAAAGTTAAACATTCAAATATGTGGGAGAGCGAAATCTGCTCAGATTTTAATTCCCGTAGAATTTAGTTGCTTTTGAGTTTGAGACGATTGGGGAGTGAGAGGAGTGGTGCAGAGGAAGTGGTAAGAAAAAGACAATTTTGTAGATAAATTATGAATTCATTTTGATTTGTTTTTAGATTCATCCCAACCCGCATCGCAAAGAAGAGTACCAAAAGTTGAAAATGTACGAATTTGCAGGACAAATGATCGGAAAGTGTCTGGTGGAGTGTTCGTGCAGTCAACAGAGACAACAATATGTTAAGGCTCGATTTACACGTTCCTTTTTAGCACAATTGCTTGGCCTCGGAGTCACGTGGAAGGTAAGTTGATCTTGTTCTACCCTGATTGAATTGCCTTCCCTTGAGAATCACATGAGCGTCCTGGGCGATTTTCAAGTAATTCGAGAAAAGTGTTTTTGAATTCGAGATAATAGACCTTTCTCGAAAATATCGTTTATACATAAATTCCTAAAATCAATCTCGGTTTCAATAAATGTTTGCACGTGCTCACATCAACTTTTTCTTATTACGCATTGGTGAAATTTGTTACTGCTTCTATGAGACTCAACAGCATGAAAACGAAATTGATGTTAGAAATCTACTTTTAAGCGGTATTTCGAGAAAGGTCTATCAAAATGTGAAAAGATCATTCCCCTTTCTCATTTCAGCATTGTGAAAAGATCATTCCCCCTTTCCCATTTCATCATTGTGAAAAGATTATTCCCCTTTCTCATTTCAGTATTTTGAAAGCGACGACAAGCCTTTGTACAATGGCAAGATTAAATACATTTTGGAAAACGACCCATCAGATTTGGACCTGTTTTTTTCTGAAGATGTTTACGATTACGAAGATCGGTTGATAAAGGTTCGTCCGCAATGTTAACTGTCAATTTACCCTAAATACAGAGCTTTCTTTCCTGGAATATTATTGACATCGTTTGAATGTAAAGTAAGATAAATTAATTGGTTAACGAGATCTGGTGCATAAAAGAACATTAAAGTAACTTTACTATCTTCCGTTATGATAAAGTAGACGAGGGAAAACAAATAGGATGGTTATAAAGTGTTTATTTTACACAGGATTGGAATCTTTCGGTCTGCGTAACCACAACTAATCGATTGACTAGCTTTAAAGGGGGATGCTTTTTCGTATTTCAACTGAAGTACCAAATAGTAGGTATCTATATATGTACGCCAATAACTTACAACAATTCTGATTTGTTTCTTAAGACTGTCGATTTGAAATGGAACGGCGCACAAATTGCAGTAACCGAAGAAAACAAAATGGAATATTTACAGAGAGTTGCCGAATATCGTTTACAAGAGTCTGTCAAACATGAGATTGCTAGCTTTTCCAAAGGTCTGCACTCCATCGTAGATGATGGTTTGCTCTCCATATTCGATGAAAATGAAATAGAGGTTTGCAACAAGTTTTTTTCCCTGATGTTCATATCAATGCCATATTTTTGTGGATATGTGACCAAGCAAGCCATTTTGTTGCTGAGCCTAGGATTAAAGTCGCAAGGCTTTCGGTGGTGAAAATTGCCTTTCGCTGCTAATTATATAAGATAGCAGTTAGGAACTGAATAGGATATCCTGGGTAAATATGTTCAAAAAATCTGAGAAAAACTTTTTCGTTTAGTTGCTGATTTGTGGTATGGGCGTTATTAGTGTTTCTGATATGAAGGCTAACGTGGATTGTCTTGGACAACCAGGTTCAGTAAGTTCGTATAAGTGTTCAATATTCGCCATTGTGTGATTTAAAAAAGGCTTGTCTGGTTGCGGGAATATAATATTTTTATTCTTCAATTTCTTAGGCGTTGAACAAGTTTTGGATTATTTTGGCGGGTTTCAGTCAAGAGGAATTGTCTCGCTTACTCCAATTCATAACGGGATGTTCTCAGTTACCTCCGAATGGTTTCGCGGGGCTTGTACCCAAACTTCGAATAACTAGTTCCTTTCAAGGACATTATCTTCCCGTTTCACACACATGGTATGTTGAATTTTTATTTCTCTCTCTGGGGACTTGATGAGTCGCTCTACGGGAAGACGGGAAACAGCTCTATTCCTTTATCCTATGTAACGTTCAAAAAATGTTTATATGAGGGAGAGACTGGTCTAGTTTATTTCTTAGCCAGACTCTTTCAACGGTACAAAACGTAAGTAAATAAGTATGTTTCATTTTGCGACCAGGCGATATAAACTCGTTTCTCTGGTATGGAAATTTCTGAAATAATATTAATAGAAGGGTTAATCGTTGGACTTGTTTTATTTCAGTATGAATCAGTTGGTACTCCCTATATATAACAGCACAGAAGAACTTCGACGTAAACTCATCATATCGATTAACGAAGGGTGCGAAGGGTTTGGACTTTCATGAATGTAAAAGTCACCTTAACTCAGAGTGCTTCCAGTCTATATTCACTGCGTGTACAGTCTGCATCAGGCATTCGCACGTAGATTATCGCTATATTTATTTAAAAACCGTTATTCAAAAAAGGAAAAAATTATAGGTTTATATTATTGCATTATACGAATTAGATTTAGTATACAAGAATTTTTTATATCGTATTGCTTTTTATTATACTGGCCACAGCTTTTCACGTTTATTTTTAATTTACGTACACAGACTTGTGCTTTCGCGATTTCGCAAATTTTAGGCAAAACTGCGAAAGTTTATTTCCGGGAAAAATGCTAAATATTGCCATTCGCGAAAATTCGTTCCAACGAAATATTGCAAAATGGGTCATTCGAAAGTTTAAACCATTAGATATAACACCTTATTATTCACAATAAACTGCTTAAATTGTTCAAATGACTCAAAATAATCAATGAAAAGTTATAGTCTCAAGAAAATGTTACCATGGACTATCTTATCCACAGATTTCGAGAGTTTCCATAGTCCATCTAAAAAAAACTTGGTCTGGAAGCCTATTATTCGAACCTTTTGTTTTTTAGATGGACTATGATAAACTGTACTCTGCTTATCACTTATGAAAGATATTTGCTGTGGTCTGAAGTAACGGAGGGATATAATGACGCGTAAATATATAGATTATTCATAGAATTATACGTTAGAGATAATGTTATGATATTGAAGGATGCAAAAATTAACAAGGGGATATTTCCCAGCAGGGAAAACACTTAAAAGTTTATGTGTGGAGGAGAGGAATGTTTTTCGCAATATTGTGTGCCGTATACGTCGAAAACACACTTCTTCGCTTTGGATGTTTTCCGCTGTGTTTGCATTCACTAGTCTGTGTACCAGAATCCTCCAGCGGTAGACAACGTAGGTAGACGTTACGGCATTTCTCCATACTATCGTACGACGGTCTATTCACACATTAATTGTTGTTTTTTTATTCATTTTCTTTACTCGTGTATAACCTCACCGTCATAGTTTGAAGAACGGTTCTGCTCTGGTTAACAGTAAATCAGGCGTTTTGTCAAAGATAAAATATTCATATGTGACAATGTATAGAAAAAACCGCTTGTCTTTGGAATTTCACAAGAATGTTTAATATTTTTGTAAATGTTTGATGATTTGATATTTTGACACGCTTTTAATATTTTACTATCTTTTTTCAATTTGTATTTCTATTTAACCCAATTTTACAATTGTGAATACAAACTTTTCAAGGTGAAATAATTGTATCGTTACCTGTTGGTTTATTTTTACAATATTTCTCAAACCATTTTCATATTTGTAGATAGTAACATTATAAAACCCTTTGAATTGATGATGTTTTGAGTTTACCTTGCATTTTCAGGTGTCCTCGATTTGCGATTGGTGTGTTTCTAGATGCGAAAAGTTTCAACATCAGGTTCTAAGCATAAACAGGCTGGCAACCTTATAACAGGATTGCCGCCAGTCTAATTCGCAGGCCCTGACCAAAAAGATTTCCACAAAATGTGTAAAATGGCCAAAGAAATTGTAATAGACGACTCTGCTCCACAAAATATGTAAAATTAGACTTGATTGCAACAAACTTAATACCCAGGCTGTTTTTCCTCTCATCCAGGGAAACCTCTGCGCATTCAATTCTAGATACATATATTGATTTTAGAAAGGTTCTGGTATAATGGCATGTATATCCCTGTTTAAATTTGAATCAATAGATGGAGGTCTCTTTTCTGACTCACCTGTGTCAAGGATTGAACTTTTAAGTAAAATAGACTTTGTTGATACATATCACAGTATTTACACACTGTAATAACAACATATCTGTGCCCACTCTTATGTATCGTTACAGACGTTCAAACAGGCTTCTTTAAATTTGGATACACCAAGTTGAGATCAAATTATTTACTCGTTGATTTCACGATTGGCCCACTTCCTTGTGCAAACCAAATTTTGCGGTTTTTTCAATGAATCAGGAAATTAGATTGCCACGAATTTTACCATTTTTTGCCAACAACGACATTCTATTTTTTACTACGTTTTTATTGCCTTTTCAAACGGTTTTTGATGATTCAAAAAAACTTTTTTACTATCTACCGCGAAAATTCTCGAAGTTTAGTTCCCGTGAAAGTATCTGACAGGAAAGTAAGGCTTGTGGATTTTTTAACAAAAAAGCGAACCTGTGAAAAACTACTCGATTTAAAAACACCCAACCTCGATCCCAGGGGCCATTGCTGCTTTTTTTATATTTTGATTGTCGCCGCGACTTTCCAAATATCAGAAAAGCTGCAAAGGACCCTGGGTTCGAGGTTGAAAAACACCTTATCAAATGTCTCGAGAATAAATCGATCCTTTTTTTTCTTTTTGTTTGAAATTATCTGAGATTGTGAGTTCAGAGTGGACGATTTGAATAGTCTCTACGGCACTTAAAAGTTGAGTCGTGTGAACAGGTAGTCTGATTTGCATACATTGTGAAACGGAGTTGTCTTTATACAAAAGGTCTGCGAATAAGACTAGTGAACAGGCTAATTTGAATAGGGAGCTTCATCGAATAAAAAAAACGAGTTATAATAAGAAAGCCACGATGCGATTAAAAAGAATATTTTCTGGCAGCTACAACCAGATAGGCAGAGCACTATTTAATTTTTTTGACAGACAGGAAACTTTAATGAGTACGATTAATCATACAGGCTATACTTTGAGACAACTAATTGACGTATATCTCAGATTTGTCATGCGTGCTAGAGTAGGAGAGACAAGTAGTAGTGGACAGTTTCAACGATAAATTGATTTCTTTCTTCTTTATATAGTCTTTATCATATAGTCCCTATTCTTTCAAGCAGTGTACAAGACAAAAAAACAAAAATTACAAAAGACGTTCTACTGAAACTACGTATTTTTAAACACATAAAAAGAAAGATATTATTTCAATCAAGAAATAAAAGAGGGTTGAATGACTTTTTGGGTCACTGCGAAGCCCTTTACTTTGAGGTTAACGAAAGTGGTGAAGTAATCTTTGTAGATCATCAGTATGTGAGTGAACCAAAAACAAAACTAAGTCATCTGAACTCCTCCGCGAAGAAACTACGTATTTTTAAACACATAAAAAGAAAGATATTATTTCAATCAAGAAATAAAAGAGGGTTGAATGACTTTTTGGGTCACTGCGAAGCCCTTTACTTTGAGGTTAACGAAAGTGGTGAAGTAATCTTTGTAGATCATCAGTATGTGAGTGAACCAAAAACAAAACTAAGTCATCTGAACTCCTCCGCGAAGTTCAAACAAACAAATCAAAACGTTACAGCCAAAGAATATAATGTCATATGCATCAAGAACAAAACTTTCGTTGTTAGAAGATAAGCAAAAAATTGTAGAATGACAGTGTGCTATTCTGCGTACTGCGATGGAGTACGATTGCTATCGAAATGACGTACATCTTAAATGCACTCCTCCATATTTTTTTGTTTTAAACAAATTATTCGGTGACGAGCAGTTAATTACCTTTCCCACGATACGAGTTACTATGTCAGTATGAGTCAGTAGCTGTGTTCAGTAAACTCGACTTAACTCGTAATGCGGTAAAAGTGAATTGAAAAGGGGTATTTATAAAGTTTTGTCTGTGGGAATTGGTGGGTGCTGGGATTGGCTGAGGTGGTATTGGATTATAGGAGAATGGGGTTTTAGTTTCGTGTCAAAAATAGCATGCTGTCTCGAGATTTACCAAAGATTGCTTAACGTAAATACACAAAATAGAACTACTACGAAATCTAAACGACAATTTTTACAGAGAGTGACTCCTCAAAAACTCATATCTCTTAAAATGAGACAACTCTTAGGTTTTAAAAGGGAGAAATTTCATTTAGCCTATATGTAGGTTTCATCAAATTTCTCCCTTTAATCGAGGAATCTATCTACAAAAGAACAAAGATACAAAAACGCTGATAATAAGCAAGTCCAAAAAATAATGTAGTAAACCAGCCATTTCTGCACTCCTAAATTATACAGTACTTAAAAAAAACAATATCTCTTTCAAACTAAAGTAAAAAGACTAAATTAATAGTGGAGAGGGGAGGGACAAATTTTCCCATCTCGATCAAAAGAAAAATAGAAGTAAATATTAATATGCTAACAAAAATTCTTTTAGTTGCTGAGCTGGCGAACGGTTCTTTCACATCCAACAACCATGGTTTTGTAATGAACACAACATAAGACCAGTATTCAATCAGATTAATCCATATGTCTCTCCTTTTTAAACTTTCCGTGGATTAAATTCAACAATTTCTAGGTTAGAGCTTCTTACAGCCTTATTCATCACGCCAAACTCCATTTAAAAACATATCTAAACATTCCACCCAGGGGAATTCCAACATTTGTTTTCACTACCATCTTCTGCCACATTTAAAAGTAGGATGAATTTACATATTTTTTTTATATTTTATATCAGGGTCATAATGGATACAATGGTAAATGTGGAATTCATAATCCTACTTCTTTTTATACAGACTTCTTGGAAAAAGAGGTGGTTGGTTTATATCTTCTTGATTTTTTCACCAACTATAACTGGGTTTGCTTTGGTTAATTGTTCACGTCCATCTGCCTTATAATCAAAAGTACAGTTATGTTTGTCTGAATAACGATGAAGTCCGCAAAAAAGACCTCCACATCGACATTCAAATCCTGAAATAAATTTCAAAATAAAAAATTTAATTTCACTGAAGATGAACACAAAAACATCTAAAATAATATTTGTTGACATTTTTAATAAATCGAAAAATTTGAAAGTAAATATTCCATAACATACCAGTTAGTCCAACCTTCTTGCGACAATTATAGCAACGATTCCTTTTCTTTAATTTACCCGGAGAAGAGTCAAGACTGTCTCCGAGCGGACTTTCTGGATGTGGAGATGCCCCTTCTTCACTTAACAATGAACCAGAAGCTTTTTCAGGAGTACGTAATCCATTACTTGATGGAATGTTTATTGGTGGTGTAGCTTGAGCAATAGATGCTGTTGATGTTGGCACCTCAGTTGAAACACTAGGTGACGGTGTAGCAAGTTGATTAGAAGTGCTTCCACAAGCTCCTGAAAAATAATAAAAAAAGGTAAAAAATTTGTGAAAAACAAAATACATCAGCTTAGCACTGAATTAACCATCTCGAAATAAAAGCACATAATAAAAAGTCTTCAAGAAGTGAGTAAAAACTGTTTATGTATAAAAACTTCCAAATGCTTATGTTATCAATAAGGTTTAATAACAGCTTTTAATATTAACCTTCTTTCATTTTAGATATTATTTTTGAATGAAAGCTTCAAAAAAGCTAAAAAATGAATTATGCATTTTATTTCACAAGGGAATGTTGTTAAAGCAAGCAAGCCAACAACTTTTTTTAATAAATGCTTCAACCAACATAACTGTTATATAAGGCTTTGACAAGCTCTTTCCACAATATCAATAAAGGAACACTAGCTAGGGTTTACTTGTCAACCCATTATGTTGGCAAACAGTGTGTTAAATTCAATAACTGTGTTCTATCTGTTGTTATGAGTTATCTTTTCAGAAAATCAAAATTAACATAAAAAACATTAAATCTTGCATCAGGGATTTTTAACCTGGATTTTATTATCCAATAAAGTTGATTTGTGAGGACATAGTATCACAGTTTAAACCAAAGTGAGGAGAAAAGAGGTTTGAAACATAAATCAATAAGATATATCAAACCTGTTCCAGGACTTGCTCGTCCAGCACTTGGCGAAGTTTGTTGCTGTTTCTTTAATTGATCCTTATAACATTTACTGCACATGCCATCAAATGAGTGATTCCCAAAAAATCCACAGCCATTCTTACATAAAACAGTATGGTTTGAATCTTGCTCCATTTCTTGCTATTTAAAAATCTATGTAGTGTATCAAGGTTTGCTTTTGGTAGTGTGACTCTTCTACCGATTAAGTATAATTTTTTATTTTATTATTTTTATTATACTTTCTTCTTTTTTCTATAAAAACAAGCACAAAACAATCCAATAGATCTACCTTTGATAATTTTGATCACAAAGAAACACACACTGACTATTTACTGTAACCGTTTAAAATATTTTGTTGATATGCCATCAAAAATGACCTCTTCATTACTCAACATCTTAACAGTACAAAACTATAAAGAAACAAGATGACAAGATTAGCTCTTCTTATGAAAACAAACGGTGACAATGTGTAATACAGCTGTGAATTTCAAAAGTAATTACTGCAATACTTAGGTAATGCTAATTAGCAGTTCAAATCCAATATAAGAGACGCAATTATTAGGTAATTATATTAACAATAATCATTTGTTATAAAACTAACATGCAATACTTAAAAGTAATAAGGAATAATAAGGAAAACAATTATCTATATACATTATTCTGCCTGAATAACAGAAATATCCCATCCATTCAGAACTTTTTATTTACATAATCCCGTAATGGACAAAACCTTTCAAAGGAACATACTAAATCTAGCTGGTTAAAAATATTTGTAAAGGGAGAATTAAAATTAAAACACTCCTATGTAAATATATACCATAGTTTTTTATTAGAGAATAAAGAAGGAATATATTGTCTATCCTAGAATTTGGTCTTTTAAATCAAAAAATACTGTTCAGTATTTTTCAATCAACTCAAAGTCAAATAATCTATTAAACAAATAAGTCATACATAGGGAACAAAACAATGTATTTTTAAAACCACTTGCCACAACTTATCTAGAAGAAAAAATATCAAGAAGCCTCAAAGACATTTAACTGAAATTCACATCAAATGACCTGAGCAACAGTGTTTACTTATTAATTCATTCACTTTTTACTATTTTCTAAACCAACTTTTTATTATTTGGACGTCTGGTAATGTCAAGTCGGAATTGGACCCATTTTCCAGGCATCTCGTTTACTTACTGAACACTTACATGCAATTGTGAACAGAGTTCATACATTTTAGAAACTATACATATTTGAAACCTTTTTTTTGCTATTACAGTTACAAGGGCTCGCTGTACTGTATATATATAATTAAATGAAGAATAATTTCAGTGTTTTCAATTTTTAATTACTGACATGATTGTAAAAATCAAAAGTAAGATAATATTTATTTCTAGGTGTGAAATGTTTAAAACCCTTTATATATGTCCACAATTGTTTAACTAATTCCTAAAAAGTTATTTTATGAGTGTACCTAATTGTTTTATCGCGCAGGTCAGTTTCACAAGTGGTTTTGGTCAAATAATACACTTAGCGACCAAGTGTAAAAGAGTCAAAAACCTAAAAGTGCCACCTTTCTTACATGTGTCATTTTATGATTAAGTGTAAGTTGGCAGACAATTATAAAAGGCAGCTGTGAAACAATGGATGTGTTACTTCATTCTGAAAAGTTTATTTTCGTGTTTTTTTTACAAAAAATGTTAGTGAATACACAAGTACAAGATACTGAGTACACTAGAAACTCAATTTTGATAAGAGACTTGAAAAATAATATTGCTACAGGATGAAACCAACGAATGACGAAAAAACCTAAATCATGGCCAGTTAATTTCGAATTGCCATACAGTATCCAAAAACAGAGGATGAGGATGGAAACAAAACGATCAATTCAAACTGTAACCATAATTAGCTGTATACCGGTGAATTATCGGTATATCAGTATATTAACGGTATATCAGTAAATTACCGGTAAGTATTGGTATATTTTGGTAAATGGATATGCAAATAAGCGTACATAAAGCAATATTTTCTCACTGCGCGGAGGAACTTATTGTCGTTTATCGATATATTGGTAAATTTGAAGAATTAAACGATATATCGGTAAGGGAAAAAGAATGTAATAATTACCGATAAAAGCAAGTGTTTTACTGTACAATTCAAGCATTTTACCATTAAAAATTACCGACAATTTTCATGTACTTTTTTTCCCATGGAGCGTCACATATATATATAGGGGGCATTCAAAAAGTATGTTCGTCCGAAGGGGGGGAGGGGGGTCAGAGTAAAAGCGAACACCCATTGTTATGTGACGTCGTCATTTCTATTGTTTAAAAGCGAACAGGGGGAGGGGAGTCAAAATTCGGCAAATTTGAGCGAACATACTTTTTGAATGCCCCCATATATATCCAACTTTTTATACAATTATAAAGTGATATATATAGATATCTATAGAATAAAAGCAGTATTTTGTATCACATTTTGAAATAGTAGACAAGCTGTTAATCATGAATATTAGCAGCGGGAAAACGTGAATTGTTGGTCTTGCATGTGGTTTAGGTAATCGACCAAGTCTGCTCCATTTTTTTAAGAAACAAGTTCATGATGATGCAGATGCGGAGATGCTTGAAAAATGTAACAAAGGAGGATTGACTAGATACACAGGCAAAAATACTGTGTTAAACTCAACTTACTGTAACTTTATAGTGTGTATAAATAACCAACATATTGTTTCATTTTGTCAGCAAGGATGGTTATTGTAATTATATTATACTACAAGTCAAAATTTTACATGAATGGAGTATATACTAGAGAGCATGTTTTCTGACACAAAAAAGAGCTAATGATGAAGAAATAAGTTTGTCTATTATTTGTAACTCATTTCATTACCTGTATACACTGTACTTACCTAATACTCAGTAGTGAAACACCTTGCAAGAAAGGTTTCTTCTTGGGATTTTCAAAAAACATAGCAGTGTAATAAAAACATAATATAACACCTAAAGTCTGTAGGTAGGTATTGGTACTGAATGAAGTCTAAACAACAAACACCAGCTCTTCAAAAGAAAACTAAAATATGAAAGCTTTCTTTGCCAGGACTTGGTATGATAAGTCATAATAATAGCATCAAACACAACTTCAGAAAACCATATAATAACTTAACAGAATAATAATTTCACAACGCCTGAACGCACTTTAAAGTATCTAATCTAATCGTTGAAAATTCAGCCGGTTCAATTTTTTCCTACCATCACAAGCTTTTTCGTCGAAGTGTTTTCTTTCAAAAAATACTTTATCATTTAATGACGTCACATGTTTTCTTGAAATTCCATGTTGTGATTGGTTTGGTATTCGTCCCAGGCCCCATCAAAAATAAATATGACGAATGATTTGCTTACTGACCCAAACTACTAGAAGCTTCGTTTGTCGAGAGTAATGAGAAATAGAGAAGATAAAATGCTGAGTCAGAGGGCATGGTTGCTCGTATCAACGCCGTCATATTTTAATAATCAACAACAAAGTCGTCATCTGTCGGAAGTTTTTCATATCCCCGCAGCAGCGCGACGAGCGCAATTTTTTTAAAGTTTCAGAAGATTCTAGCAATCTCTCTCTGAAAATGCTTGCTCTTTTACACGAAATCAACCGGGTACATTTATTAACACGAATTGAAAAATTTCGCGTTAATTAAAGTACCGTTAATTACCGGTTCGCGTTCGCAAATTTTACACGCTTTTAATTTTTTTTAAGGTTTTCAAAACAACCAAAATTAATATGCGAGTTTGTCTTATAATCCATTCGAATAAGACACAGCACAGCGGTAATTAAATACCATGGAAATAAGTTAATTTTCTTTATTCGCGTTAATTACCACACACTTTACAAACATGCCTCTCTATTCGCGTTAATTGGTGATCGCGTTAATTTAGCGCGCTTTATTTGGATACCCGCGCGTTAATTTCGTGTACTAAATTAACATAACGTTCGCGCGAGTTGAGAACGTTGAACTCTGCTGATCGTGCGGTTATTATATATTTACCGTTAATTTTTTTAAATCATTTATTATTTTGTTTGTTCGGTTCGTCTTTACCTTGATTCGATAAAATTATGTAAATATCCTTTCCGAAAATAGCTAGTAGAGCATGCGATTCGTTAACCTGTTGTTCGTGAAATTATATTTCTACCGTTGGGACGTTAGTAGCCATCAAAATATTTTAGAATCCAATAGGACAAATTTTTGCTTGGCACAACAAACTAACTTACTCATCAAAGCTTCTTCTAAATTAACACCCGGTGCACCTTTTAGCTGGAGCATTTGGTGTATAAACAGCTCAAAGGTTTTGTTTTGAGATATAGCGAGTTGTTATCACACCTTACTTTACAACACTTGAAATGAAATGGTTTTTACGCCGTACGCGTGTTTTTAACGTGCCCTCCACAAAGTAAGCTGAAATTGTAACTACTTTAAGAGTAGAAACTTTCGCGGGAAGAGACTTTCGCGCGCCGAAAAAAACGCGAAATTTTTGACATTAACTTTCGTGTATGGTGGTTTTTAGGACAAATTTCGCGGAAAAAACTTTCGCGAAAAGGAAAAAAAGTTCAATATTCCCTAACTAT
>JAYRBV010029015.1:0-10159 GCA_036023255.1 Mitrocomella polydiademata
ATACTGTCTGGGATAAGGTGTAGCTGTACTTCGTAAAGATTTAGTATACTGTCTGGGATAAGGTGTAGGTGTACTTCTTAAAGATTTAGTATACTGTCTGGGATAAGGTGTAGCTGTACTTCGTAAAGATTTAGTATACTGGCTGGGATAAGGTGTAGGTGTACTTCGTAAAGATTTAGTATACTGTCTGGGATAAGGTGTAGCTGTACTTCGTAAAGATTTAGTATACTGTCTGGGATAAGGTGTAGGTGTACTTCGTAAAGATTTAGTATACTGACTGGGATAAGGGAAAAAGAAGAAGCAGTGAATATGAATAATTACCATTAATGACTGGGCACCAGGTTGGGCACTTGTGATTAGGTTGTGGTTTCAAAATATGATTTTCTTCTCCTTTAGTGATCCCTTTCACTTGGTACTGACGAGGAGTAAGCGCCTAAACGGGAAAGTAAACGTGTGAGTATTACCACCACAATCAAACACAACAAAACAATCATTCAAATATTAGTTTCGCCAAATTGAATTCTTTCTTTTATTGCACTACTGGTTCTCTTCGAATCCTAGTAACTTTCTTCGTGTATATAGCCCTGGAAAAGATTGAATTTCACAGATTCGCTCGTCAAACATCAAAAATGTATTTAATCTCGAAATAAAGCACCAAATAAGCACCTGAGTGTAACGGAGTGCACTATCCACTCCATGGATTGAGTTCACAATCAACGGCAAGTCTTTCAATGCTCGAATTTCGCGACACAATTCGTCGAAGATTCGAATCACATTACTGCTCTCCTCCTCGCCACACCCTCCACCAGCGATGTTTTTCTTCTTAGAGCTGAAATCTTTCTCGGAGAGAGGAACATCATTGGTAAGTATTGAATTAAATTCGGCACCATGATATTCGAAGGAGGACGAAGGAACATCACAATGTCTAATGAAAAATAGTGAAAAGTAAAAAATATATATTTCTTGTACCCAAAAAAGTTGATGTGAAGGAGTGTTTCGTAATGACACTGACGTAAAAACACTCCTCCGCATATAAGCATTTCGAGCAGTTTTTCTGCCCGGGAAAAGAATTCGAAATAAAGGATTTCATTATTATTATTATTTCATGTTTATAAATTACTCACTGATATCAATGTGCGTGTCCTGTAAAAAAAATCTGTCACTGCTAGTTCGCAAAACATTTCCACCTTTTCAATTCGCCAGTCAAATTAGATTTTATATAGACTAGTTATAAAGACAAGTTAAATTTTTCCCTAACGTATGGTAGACCGGTATCTACGGGTCCGTTGTCTATATCTCATCAGTATACCATCAAGATAGCAAAAAAGAACAAACTAAAAAAAACCCTACAGTTTCAAGAGATGCTCCACTATTTGTTTGGAGACAAAACTCCGTTCGGATACATTGTTACATTGCCATAGCACCGCCTCGTTGATGCTGCCATCTTGGAATCGCCTCAATTCAGATTTACCACCCCAGAATACACGAAATTCTTTAGCCTAACGAAAGAAAGACAGATATAATTAGAGAAAGTCGCGAACAGCTGAACCAATAGGCAGGCACATAAGGTTCAAGTAACTTCATTTTATATAAAAGCCGTAATTAAGTTTTCAATGAGTAGAAAACTTGCTCTGTAGATCAGGTAGTCTATAGAATTATGTGATACGGTAAGTACAAAGAATTTGGGATGTTTTTATCATTTTCGGACATTTCTGCATCCGAAAATTAATTTTTTTTGAAATGACTGACCATTTACACGTTACAGATTTGTTTGATCTGTATTCTCAATAAATTACGTTCCTATAAACTCCTCCACAGATTAATCGTGTTTATGCATACTGGGTATAAAACTGAGCAAAGGAGATTGGGGACTAGTACGCGTATTAGGGGAGGAATATAGGTTTTTACGCGTCGCCATGCACCTATCTGGAATTTCACGCTTCTTAGCAATATTTTAACTATAATACAGTGTATAATAAAGAATTTATGAGTTTTTGTATATAAAAACGACATGCAGGCGATTTACGCCTCAAGTGGATAGTTTTAAAGGCTGATAAAGTTTTTTTATTAAATTCCTTGGGAAACAGTTTCCGAAATGGGTCGAAATTCTCGGTGGTGCATAAGCCAATAATGTTACTCGCGTGTTGTTTCTTTTGTGATTTGCATGTAGTATATTGAACAAGTAAAGTCAGGGGTTTTTTAATTCAGGAAACTTAGCAATTTTGAGCAGAATAAAAAGTTAAGATATAAGTAGGAGTATATAAGTATTGTATAAATGCGTGGCCGAGTGGAATGTTTACAGGATCAACAAAAGCCGCGAGAATTTCGGTGGCGAAAATTGTTCATCACTGCTAATAATTGAATTCTATAAGGCTAGCGTTTCGTTCAATTCTTTCAATTTCGCTAATTATATATGTACTAGCTGCTATTGCAGCGTCGAACGCTCCAAATATACATTCCATGTGACAATAAAAACAAAACTGCGCACCAACACTCGACTTTGTAAAAAAGCGCAACTTGGTTGTATTGAGTTCTTATTTGTCGGTTGTTATATTCACGGACGTATAAAAGTATACAAAGCTGTACAAAAAAGGTAGGATCAAGATAAAAGAAACCCCCGGGCAAGGAGTCGGCCCTAAACGGTTGACTTTTTTCCTTGGTCTTATTTTGGGTTAAAAGAAACCGCTCCGAAACAAAAGGTAAGTGTGACCTTAGAAGTGGCTCACAGAAAATCTCTTACGGTAATATTATAATAGATAAATGTAAATGTAACTGGGAAAAAAACACTTTGTTACAAATCTTTATGTCATAGGATACAGATGACTTTTTTTAATATTGAATTTTTCAATGAAATCATCAAGTTGAACGAATTAATCTGACACCTTTTGCTAGAGAACAAACATGTCAAATAAATTTCAAAAAAGATTTATTAAGATTGTAAATAACCAAGTCAAAAGGACGAATTCGACTCCTTTCATTAAAAGTAAACATGTTCACCGAAACGAGGCTAACATACAGACAGCTGAAAAACAGGGATCTTTTCGTATGGATACTAGCCCCCATATTAACCAGAAACTAACATTAAAAGCAGGCGTGGAAATGTTTTTCAATGGCGGTGAAGTCTTCTTAAGCTATTGAAAAGTCATTCTAAATCTGGTTTTTGCATTGAAATTATTATTCTTGATAAATAGTTAACCATTTATTTTCAGCGGAATGGCTTCATCTTTTATCCTAGTTATACATCTATAAAAGAAGGGAGTTAAATTTTTAAAACAGTAACGAGTGTTATCGAGTTATCTTACTTTAAAATCAACTGAGTGTAGGGAGGGAATCTTTATAAGCATTTTCGATCTCTTCCTAGATCAAGACAAGACAATTAACATGCATGATTGGTAGGGTAAAGTTTCCCTCTAAAACATGAGATCTTCTATTTTTTTGTAAAAAGATAACTTAAACTGTTGTTTGATAACAAACCCTATTGTTTATCAAAAAAAGCCTATTATTTATCATGATAGTTCCCTTTTGATAATAATGGGCCCATCGTTTTCCTATTATCCATAAGAATAAAAAAGACTATACTGCTTGATGCTGATATAAAAAGTGTATAAAGGATCTGTAATTCCAGGGACACTAAATACGCACCAAAAGACAGCATGGCGTAAAAACTAGTGAGGGTTCGCTAGAATTACTTTGCATAAGTTTATAGTATTCGCGTGGAAGTGCCATGTTTAAGAAAGAGAAAGAGTTTGCAATTGAATTTATTCGCGGTCTCGTATCTTACACAGAGAAAAATGGGAAAAAAACTAAGCAAATAATAAGTCTTAAGATGGATTCGAAGCCAACTGTTTTGTTTTTGTTTCATGTCGATGTAATAGTTTCGTAATTTATCTACAGCTTTATTTTCAACACTAGTACTAAAACCGATTTATTAGTTTTAATTTTTACACATGCATAGACAGCATGGCTACCAGAAGCATAAAAGATGTACCAAAGAAGGTTTGACTTGAGGTAGGATATTTCGAGGACAATCTTAGATATTTTAAAGAAAAGGTCCGGTAGTGGTAGAAGTGCTTGTGGATTCATAACTTTTTCATGATCCTGATGATGCATAGTTAGTCTACGCGATATACCGTTTCGGGATCTTTTGCCCTTCTCATGGTCTATCGACATTGGTTAAAATACGTGTAATCCAAAAGTTGAAACTGCACAAACGGTTTGTTGTGGAACCTAGTCTCCTGACTATGCGGGTCTTAATCAATGCCGATTGATAGACCACGAGTAGGGCAAAAAAGCCCCAATATCGGGTAGAATATTGTACAGTATGACTATTTTCTAGTGAATACCATTTTTTGGAGTCACTCTATATCACATAATTTATAAGAAACAATTAAAGGACTCAGGTCTAAAACTTGTTTAAAAAGAATTTTCATCCTTCCATCCGTGTTTTCCATCCAGACCCTTATTCGGTCCCGGCACTTATTTGGAAAAACCTTTGTAATGTGATCCAGGTGGATTGTTGGATGGTATGTTTGAGTAAAAGTGTTTAGTCTAAGTGATAAATATTTGAATTAATTGGGTTAGTTTAAAAGGAAAGAATACAAATTTCCTACAGAGTTGGTGAGGGAATCGAATTCGTGGCCGAGTGGTTTATAAGGCGCTGAGTTTAGGATCGTAAGGTCTGAGGTTCAACCCCGCCTCGAGGCTTTCGGTGGTGAAAATTGCTAATCACTGCTAGTTCTATAAAGCTCCTGTGTAGGTGTTTCGCAAGGAAGGCAGGACCCTCGTTGATAGCAGTTCACTAGAATTGAAGAGGCTATCCTGGGTAAATATGTCCCAATAATAATAATCTTATTACGAGGAAGAATATATATTTTATTTTATTCCTAACTAAAATATATGCCCGATTTAACAACTAAAGATAAATCAACACGAGTTCAAATATAACGAGTGCCTAAAAGCTTCTTTAAAAAACCTACACAAAACGAGTACCTACTTATTAAAGGGTTTTATTGACACGGGCTTTATGTACACAGCCTTTACCTTTTTATATAGAGTTGATAGTGTATTTCATTATTGGTTTTACCGGCTGGAAAGTAAAACAATTAATACGGATTTTATTATACCAACAACCAAGGACAAGGGATGAAGGCATTATTATCTTGTTGGGTGCTCCGTGAAGAATTCCTCGTCTAAGTTAGGGTTTATAGAGAATAGGATCATTTTATTTGCGCAGAAACCATAACCACAAAGTTATGTAAAATTAATGTTGAAGAATTTATTAAAACCTATTCCCAAACCTTTCTCGTTTAGATTGTATACAGAACAGAAAGCGGAACAACATACTGGCAAACAAAACCACAAGTATAAATGATGGGACACCCAACCACACTCTTCTTATACATTGTTATGACAGTAATTGTGCAATGGCAAATATCTTCTGTTATTACCACTGATAGTAGACTTACACCCTTCATGTTCCCAAAAGGTAATGACTACTCTACTCTGCATTTTATGGCCAAAACTATACCCAGTGCTGTTTATTTGAAATAAAATCATTTTTCAATTTCTATACTTGTATTCGGGCTTCCTTAGAAATGACCACGACTTATAATCTCGCCTTGAGCTTACAATTTAACTCCCTTCTTTATCTCGATCATAGAGAACTGGATGTATGGTGGCACAAACAGCGACATTCGTATTCATGTTCATGTAGATACCATAATGACAAGATTCAACTACACAAAAGTTTGTGATGTTTTCAACACGCAGACCGGAGTAATATTCATAGAAGCTCTTCTATTCATCGCCGACCGCATAACCCGTGATAATCTATTGGACGGTCAGACGTTAGGTATTTTGGTGGTTAACACGTGTAAAGACCCTAAGAAAAATCCATACTTACTGCTCATTGATAACAGTATGCTTGTTGTGGGACCTTACTCATCTGAACTTTCGGAGTTCACAACAAAATTCCTGACTATCTTCAAATTTTCGGAGGTCAGTTACGGCGCATCAACCCCGAAATTGATCAACAACAAGGAGGAGTACCCAGAGTTCTTCACCACGGTGCCTTCCGATGATTTGACTGGTTATGTGTACCTAGATCTAGCGCTCAGTTCACAGTGGGAATACACAGGCTTGCTCTACTCGTCAAACGAAGATGGCGGATCATTGGCTGTCAACCTGATGCAGAAACTATACAACTCACAATATTGCAACACACAGCATCAGATCAGTAACGATGCTACCATAGAGGAATACCAGATGCACATAAAAAATATGATAACAAATCCTAATTTGAAAGTTATTTTCCTCTTTTTTTCGTTCAAAGGTTGTAGAGACTTCTTTGAAGCCGCAACGATATTCGGAGAACAGCTCAAAAGCAAAATTTTTGTTCTCGCTTCACGTTGTGGTACAATGGTAGATATACCGCACTCTATACGGAAATACTTGGTAGGAATGATGACGGTACAAACTACAGACCCCCAGCCTAAAGAATTTCAGGAATATTTTGGCAAACTGAATTCTTCAAATAACCCTCGAAATCCCTTCTTTCCTTTTTACTGGGAAGCAACTCATGGATGTACTACCGGAGACCAGAATGCAACGAACTATTGCGATAATGTTGACACAACCTATTTCAACAAATATGCATCGGTGAGGCCGCTCATCAACGCCGTCTATACTAGTGTGTACAGCATTATGAAAGGTTTTGAATTCTACTGCTCAAACAGAACGGCAGATGAAAAACGCAATTGCTACAAACGTAAAAAATCAAGCGTAAAACGAAACCTTGATAAATATATACCGTCAATGAATTTCAAACTTTTCAATTCTACGTTTCGATTTAACGAGAACGGCGAAGTTACCGAAAGCTTCGATATTTTTCAATACGGCGAAAATAACCATGGTAAATACGCCTTCCACAGGGTGGGATTTTGGAATTATACACGTTGGGCGAGAGGTGAGACTGCACTGAGAATGAACGAACAGGTTAACATCACCGATTCCAAATGTAGCCTGCCGTGTGGTGAGAGGGAGATCACTGAATATTACGCTCTCCGTAGCTGTTGTTGGAATTGCAAATCTTGTCCCTTGTCATCCATCATTGTCAATAACACATGTCTAGAATGTTCCCTTGGTTCAAAGGCCAGCGCCGACCAGACGCGTTGCAACAAGCTCCCTATACTCACTATTACAAGGAACTCTCCCATCTCCATCGCTGTGATTTGCATGAGCAGTTTTGGTTATTTTGTCATTGCTATTATTCTATTCATCTTCATACAGAACTTCTCCTCACACATCATTAAGTCGAGCAGCAGAGAGTTGGCCTTGTTTTCATTATTTGGCCTGGCTCTGATGTTACTGACATCGATTGTTTTAGCGTTACAACCTACCATCGTGGTTTGTTACTCCCAAAAGATCTTGATTGGCGTTTCGCTGACTTGTTGTTACGCACCACTCGTGCTGAAGACGAACCGAATCTATCGCATATTCGCCAGCTCCAGCAAGTTCAAGCTGAAACGCTTAATGTTGGTGAGCAACCGTTCTCAATTCCTTATGATAATGGCAATGATCGGAATTGAACTACTAATGGGCGTCTTTTGGATCCTAACAGACAAACCAGTCATCACCACCACATACCCTAGCGATGAGGATCACGTTCTCCGAGAGTGTCTGCTCAGCGGTACGGGGGGCGTACTGAATCTCATCTTCCCAATCGGCTTGATGATCGCCTGTACGTTCTGGGCGTTTAAAACACGCAATCTACCGGAGATCTTCAGTGAGATTAAAAGCATAGGGGCGACCATGTACATCACTTTATTCTTAGTGACTGTCGCCTTTGCTATGATGTTCATTCTGCAAAGTATCAACATTCCCTTCACCACCATCTACGTCGTTTGCTTTACTTTTCAAGCTATCGTCTTCGTCAACCTTATCGGACAGTATGCAATGAAAATCAAAACATTGTTTTTAAAGGGAAACCTTGATGACGAAAAATGTGCACAGACTGAAGTCACGACTGTCGTCATGAGCAACCGATTCATATCACCGAACGCTAGCCCCAAAGGAAGCAATGGGACAAGGCAAATGTCATTGGTTTCTGAAATTATACCGCATAGACTTTCAGGATCTATATCCTCGACATTTATTGGATCACCTAACTCGAACGTAAAACGGTTTAGCTACGATTATTAGATCGTTCTCATAATATGTTACTAAAGCAGAAATAAAATATAACTTTCTAGAGTTTATAATATGGATCGTGTTCATGATGTTTTACTATACATAAAACATAACTTTTTAGAATTTATAAATTAAAGTGTCGTTGCTAGCGCTAGATTTTTGAAGGCAATAGTTGACAATGATGTGTATAAGGTATATTTAAGAAACATAGGATTAAAACGACAAATTTGAGTTTCTTATTTTCCCCAGAATTAGGTGTCTTCAATGTTTTTAAGTTTGCGAAGGACAAAAAGTCACTTTTTCGGGCTAGACCATTTCTGTTTAATTACACATTACAAGTACGCAAATTAACAATTTTCAAGAATTTCAAGGGTCGCAGCCATAACGCGTCTTCGCATAGTTACTCATTTGAGGCAGGAGAAGGCATATTCCCTTGCAATAATATTAAACCTATACTAACTGTTGCAATCAATTTTAAGATACATCTCGCAGCAAATTGAAGGCAGGAGATCTTTGTCCTCAAGATAAGAACGTAAGTGGTCTTGAAATACTAAAATGTCTCCAACGAAAACATCCTGAAAACATTATTCTTTCATATATCAACATAAATTCTGTTAGGAATAAATTGAAAGATCTTGATCTATTTTTAAATGGGTGTGTTGATGTGCTGAGCATAGCAGAAACTAAGCTTGATTGTTCATTTCCATCAAGTCAATTTTTTCTAAACTCTTATAAAAGACCCTATAGACTAGATGTATCTGGTCGGTCAGGGGGTCTGCTCACATATGTCAGGGATGACATACCATCACGTCATCTCACTGATTTTGAATTAGACAAGACGTTTCAAATTCTCATTATCGAACTCAATTTTAGGAATAAAAAATGGTTACTTTTTAGTATTTATCGAAACCCAAACCAGGACATTAAATAATTTCTAAATAAAATTGTTGATATACTAGACTATTACAACTCAAAATACGATAATTTTATTATAATGGGGGACTTTAATGCCGAGCTTTCAACTCCAATACTTTCTTGAAACACAGGGTCTATACTGCCACACCAAGACGAAAACTTGTTGGAAATCAACAAGTGGGTCCTGCATTGATCTGATACTTTCCAATAGGAAACACTCTTTTCAACATACAGGAGTGGTTGAAACTGGCATTAGTGACCACCATGGAAACTTTTTCCATCATTAGTTAGTTATCGTGATTATAAAAAATTTAACGAATTATCTTTTTTGAACGATGTAGAGACTTTTGTTTCTAAATCGACTGTAACTTATGGTGAATTTCAAAACAATTTTCAGAATATATTGGATCATCATGCACCTATAAAAACTAAATTTTTGCGTGCCAATAATAAGCCACATGTAACGAAATCCCTCAGGAAGGCTATCATGAGGAGATCTAGACTTAAAAACATAGCCAATAAAACAGGATTACCTGAGGATATGGCTCATTATAGGCGTCAAAGAAATTTAGTTGTAAATTTAAATAAAAGAGAAAATATATCTTATATTGATAGTATCACTCCCAAAACTGGCTCAAACTTTTGCAAGACTTTCAAACCTCTCTTCTCTGATGGGAGTGTTACTAGCAATGAAAGAATTCAGCTTCTTAAAAATGGTGTTCTTGTAAGTGATGAAAGGAATGTTGCAGAAATTTTTAATAGCTATTTTAACAATATTACTGTAAATCTTGATATACCAAGATGGCCAACTATCGCCACATCTGTTAAGGACCCTATTTCAAACGCTATTGCGAGCTTTGCTAATCATCCTAGTATAATTGCCATCAAACAGAAATTTTCTTACCAGCACTTTGATTTCTGTCTAACTGATTCTCAAAAAGTTGAGAAAGTCATCCTATCTCTGGATAAATCTAAGAAGCTTGGTGGAAAAATTCCTGTTAAGATCCTTCAGCTTGCTGTGAATCAATGCGCACCAATACTTGCAAATTGCTTCAAT
>JAYRBV010029026.1:0-10153 GCA_036023255.1 Mitrocomella polydiademata
TTTTTAATCTCAAGTAAGTTTGAAAAATAGATGCTGCATGTTTAGGGGGTATGAAACACTATCGTGCAAAGCTCTCTCTCTAAATCTTATTCTCTAAATCTTATTCTCTAAATCTTATTCTCTAAATCTTATTCTCTAAATCTTATTCTCTAAATAGTGTTCTTTAATATAGTGTTCTCTAAATAGTGAGAGCAGGGAGGAGGTCACAGGTCAAAGTTATTCACAATCAATAGTAGTTAACTGATTGTGAATAATTCAATTAATCACAGTGGCTGTTACTCAATACCTAAGCCTTTCAGTATCATTTGTGTTAAGAACTGGGTTGCATCCTCAAAATCCTGCTGCTCCAGCTTAGGCTTACCTAAGGCTAATTCTATTTGCGAAGAGAAATCGGCATAGGTTTGTGTGGATGACCAAATCATGAAAAACAGGTGATAGGGATCTATCGGGTCCATTTTTCCATCTGCGATCCAGCTATTAATGAGACGGACATCTGCTTCTAACTGCGGCAATAAGTGGCTTTTTAAATAATCTTTTAAACGCGGGGCGCCATTAATGATTTCATTGGCAAACACTTTAGAGCCATTGGGATGGGACTGGGATATCTCGATCTTGCAACGGATGTAGCTAGTGAGCATCGTTTTAGGGTCGTCTCCTTGTTGTTCTGACAAGGCCATCTTGTCTAAGAATAAGCTGAGTACGTTTTCCAATACTTTTTGATAGAGCACTTCTTTAGAAGGGAAGTAATACAACAGGTTTTGCTTGGTGAGCCCTGTTTGTTCCGCAATCGTATTGATCGCAGCACCTTGGAAGCCGAATTGGGCAAATACATCTTCTGCGGCCAGTAGAATGCGCTGTTCCGTGACTTCTCTAGAGACGCGTTTGGGTTTAATCACTTTTGCTATTGTCACAATAATTACCGTTTTTAAAGTTGTAGCCGTTCAGTAGTTGTCTCGCGCAAAATTGACGTTTCTTATCCGGAAAAACACGGCTTTAAAAAGAGGAGGCATCTTAGCACATATCAAAAAACGATAAACAAAGGACCTCCAATCATCTGCATTTATTTGCATGAAAAATAGTCATGTAACACAGATCGAGGGCTTTATCTTAGCCTTTAAGGAGGTGTTGCCCATCATGAAAGAGGTTTTGAGATCGTTACAAGAAGGCTATAAAGGATATAAATTGCGAGGGGATACCTTAAGTGGAGATAAAAAAACAGGGGTAAGAGAACGGTAAATAGCTAATAGAACCGTTTCGGGAGTAAGGGTAGGAGTGGCATCTACACTGAAATTCCTAAGCATAAATATGAATTTAATATAAAAATATAAAAATAGTGTTGTTGAAAAGATATTATCGGCCGTTATAACTTAGGTAGTATTTAAATCTCGTTTATCTAGTAAAGTGTGTAAATAGGCCTAAAGCTAAAGGCTTAAAAAATAAACTTATGCTGGTACAAAGCATACAAGTGAAACAGTTATTGGCAAACATAGAACAAGTTATCGTCTCTGTTTCATGTAATCACAGGTTGATAGCTTTATTTGACGACCAATTAATCTACCTCGATTAGGGAGCATGCGATCATGTTCCTCAGCTTAAGGATGAGCGCAGATAGATAAAGATATATACAGCAGCAATTAGCGTAATTTTGCGTGTCGCTAATGAAGTGACGGTTTTCAGCGTGCCGTGAACCATTCTCATGCTCGTATAGTAATCTGACACATGGATATCAGTGATATGGAAACAAGTAGGGACCTTTGCGTCCGACCTAAAATATTGGTTGTTGATGACGTTTATGCGAATTTAACAGCCATTGAAATACTATTAAAAGACCTCGACGTTGAGGTTATTATCGCCCAATCGGGAAATGAAGGTTTAACCAAAGCGCTAGCAGAAAATATCGTTCTCATTCTCTTAGATATCAATATGCCAATCATGGATGGCTTTGAAGTTGCAGCGCTACTGAATGACTTGGAAGAAACCCAAGACATCCCTATTATTTTCCTCACCGCATACCACCAGGGAGAAGCCAACCTACTCAAAGGTTACGACTGTGGGGCTATCGATTACATTATCAAACCGATTAATCCCGACATACTGCTATCGAAAATCCAAATATTTATCAATATGTGGCAATTGCGCCATGGCTTGCAGCAAGAAATACAACGCCGCTTAATTGCGGAAAAAGAGATCGAGTTTTTAGCGCAACATGACCCTTTGACAGCCCTACCTAATCGGCGACAAATTCACGTCGATATGGACATTGTTTTGGATCGCGCGAAACGACAAAACAGTCATTTTGCTGTGCTTTTTTTAGATCTCGACGGCTTTAAAAAAATCAATGATGAGTTAGGTCATGAAGCCGGTGATACTTTTTTAATCGAAGTGGCGAGTCGTTTTAAAACACACATCCGAAGTTTTGATTTAATTGCCCGTTATGGCGGTGATGAATTTGTCATTGTGCTCTCCGATATCAAACGCTCTCTAGAGCTATCAAATAAACTGGCTATGTTGACGGCCCTCGCGGTTCAGCCTGTTTATTGGAACAATAACGAAATGATTGGTGGAGTCAGCATTGGCGTTTCCATTTACCCCGATCACGGTCAAGATAGCGCCGGCTTAATCCAGTGTGCTGATCACGCCATGTATCTGGCTAAAAGTGCGGGACGCAATACCTTTCGATTTTATACTCAGGCGCTAAACGATGCGCTTCAGCGCAAAATATTAGTGGAAAGTCATTTGCGTAAAGCGTTGGAATACAAAGAATTAGAAGTTTACTACCAACCAATAGTCGATATAAAAGATGGCGGTTATATCTCGGCAGAGGCGCTATTGCGGTGGAACGATGAAACACTTGGTCAAGTATCTCCCTCTGAATTTATTCCCATTGCTGAAACCAGTGGCTTGATTCATCAACTGGGAATTTGGGTACTCAGTCAAGCTGTGGAAGTGATGCAGCAATATCCGGAAATTTGCATCGCAATCAATGTATCTGCGCTGCAGTTTAACAACGATACGCTAGTGAATACTATTGCCAATTACATCCAGCAAGAAGTGATACAACCCAGTCAAATGGTAGTTGAGATAACCGAAGGGATATTGCTAGAGAATACCACTGAAGTACAACAGCGTTTAGAAAAGGTAAAAAGCATGGGGATTAGCTTGTCCATTGATGATTTTGGTACAGGTTATTCAGCCTTGGGCTACTTGAAACGATGCCCCGTCAATAAGCTAAAAATAGATCGCTCATTTATCAATGAAACCCCCGATGATTCTGAAAACGTTGCCTTAGTGAAAAGCATTATAGCCATGGCCCATACACTGGGGATGCAGGTGGTAGCCGAGGGAGTAGAAACGAAAGAGCAGTGGCAGTTTTTGCAAGAACAGAACTGTGACAGCGCACAGGGTTACTACTTTTCAAAACCATTAAACGTGACACAGTTTGGCCAATGTGTCGCGCAGCATTGACCGAGGGAGTTTCTCTTCATGGGGTGCACTTAACACAAAATGGCAATTAATACGTACAAGTTACCGTCGTCCTTGCCATTCACTTATGAGGTGAATCCGCTCGCCAAGACGGCAATTACTATCGCCTATTTAGTGGTTAACACCATTGGTAGCAGCATTGCCTTAGTCTTTATTAATATTAATTTATTTCGGAATTTTAGATGACAATCAAACGTTTATGCACTGGTATTGTTGTTGCCATGCTCTTGTTCAGTCTTGTATTAATGTATTTGGTCCAACAACTGGAAGAGAATCATCTACGGTTGCAGGCGAGTTATGAAAACTTACATCGCAATCATTTGTTGGTGGATGAGTTACGCCAAAGCTCCGATGATCTGACCCGTTTTGTTCGCAGCTACGTGTTAACGGGAGAGACGAGATATAAACAATATTATTTTGATGTATTGGCGATTCGCAACGGTGAAAAAGCCCGTCCGCTTAATTACGATCGCGCCTATTGGGATTTTGTCATTGATGAAGGAGGCAAGCCTAGAGGTGATGGCGTCGTGGCTTCTTTGCAATCATTGATGCACAAAGCCGATATCAAAGAAGATGAACTGCGCACATTACAGCTGGCACAACAGTATTCAGATGCATTAGTCAAACTAGAAATGATCGCGATACACGCCTTAGAAGGTGTGTTCCTCGATGCTAATGAGCGTTTCATCGTCAATGGTGAACCCGATTTTGAATTGGCAAAGGCGTTAGTCTTTAATCAAAAATATCATCGGGAAAAAGCGAAAATTATGCGCCCGATAGATAGCTTCTCAGTGTTAATTGATCGCCGACTGGATACTGAAATCGGCAGGATGAGCCTGCAAGAAGGAGATATATTTACTTATATTTTATTGATGACGTTGTTCATTATCTTGTTTTCGATGCTGTTGTGTTACACCTTGTATCGCAACGTGCTAAAGCCGTTAGGGGGTGAGCCATTACAGATGCAACGTATCGCTAAAGCCATTGCCGCTGGGGATTTAAACTTAGCTTTTAAAGAAGATAGCAGTGGGGTGTACCAAGCGTTGCAGTTGATGACAAAAAACTTGCTGAACTATCGCACTGAAAGTGAAAACCGTGCTTGGTTACAACAAGGGCTGGTATCTATTGATCACGCCCTGCGTAAAGAGCACCAAAGTGCCAAGGTGGCGCAAAATGTATTGCGAGTCTTGGCCCGTTATATGAACGCCCAAGTGGGGGCGCTTTACCTGTGGCAAGAGGGAGTTGAAGATCAAAGGGATGGGCAGCTAAAAAAAGTAGCCGGTTTTGCTGAAATGAGCAGTGAGCATCAACGGGATAGTTATCGCTTAAATCAGGGGTTAGTTGGTCAAGCGGGGGCGGAGCAAGAGCGGGTGATCATCGAACAAGTGCCGGAAGGTTATATGACTATTTGTTCGGGGTGTGGTGAATCTGCTCCTGCTGAATTGGCGTTTTTACCTTTTAGTTATCGCGGTCAAATCCGCGGCGTGATAGAACTCGGCTTTTTTAATCAAGTATCGCCATTACAATGCGAATTATTAGAGGCGCTACGTGAGAGTTTGGGAATCTCCTTTGAAAATATCAGTGCCCGTGAAAGTCTCAATCAAGCTCTCGCGGAATCGCAAACCTTGTCAGCGGAATTACAACATCAGCAGGAAGAACTGCGCATTAGCAACGAAAACCTGAGGCGTAAAAGCTACGATTTGGAACAGCAAAAAGTGGTGTTGCAACAATCAAAAATAGAGATAGAAACCAAAGCGGTACAGTTAGAAGAGGGCAGTCGTTATAAATCGGAATTTCTGGCAAATATGTCACATGAATTGCGTACCCCATTGAATAGCTTATTGATACTGGCGCGTTCACTGAGTAAAAATAGCCAGGGGAATCTGTCAAAAGATGAGGTCTATAGTGCAAATGTGATACAGGATTCGGGTAAACATTTATTAGAATTAATTAACCACATATTGGACCTTTCTAAAGTCGAGGCGGGTTGTATGCGTATGAACCCAACGACCTTAGAGATACCGTTAATCATCACGCAAATGCAGGACAGCTTTCATTTAATGGCGAAAGAAAAAGGGATTGAGTTAACTTTTTCTATTGCTGCGGATGTACCAAAATTTATCGTTTCTGATCAAATGCGTATTGAGCAAGTACTGATGAACCTTATCGGTAACGGTATCAAATTTACCGCCAAAGGTTGTGTGGATATTCAGGTCTCGTTTGCGCAAAGCGAGGAGCAAGTCCATTTTGCGGTGACCGATTCGGGGATTGGTGTGGCGGACGATAAGCAAGAGGTTATCTTCAATGCTTTTCAGCAGGCTGACGGTTCGACCACACGTGAATATGGTGGCACTGGGCTAGGGCTGTCGATCAGTCGAGAGCTGGCGACATTGTTAGGTGGCTCTATTACTTTAGTCTCTCAGTTACGTGAAGGCAGTACTTTTACCTTGGCGTTACCACTGGAACTAAAAGAAGGTGGTTCAGATATAGCGGGCTCAGATGTGACAGGAGTGACAGAAACAGGAGTAACAGGGATAGATGTGGCTGATGTTGATAGAAAAAGCCCTGAGCCACATACCGCCTTTGGCAGAAGGGAAGCTAGCAATGAAAGCCGGGCGATAAATGGAGCCGTCGCGTTTAACAAAAGCACATATCATGATCAAGCCTGTTCCCAAGATATCAAGACAGCGGGCTGTTGTACAAAGGATGCTTATTCCAATGATAGAGTACAGAATATTCACAGATCGGAGATAAGCTCACTGACAAGCCCACAGAGGGGCCCAAAAAGAACCCCGCAGTACATAAAAGCAGGCGAACACCTCGAGCCTCGCAAGCAATTGTTGATCATTGAAGATGATCCACACTTTGCCAAAATTCTCACGGACGTTTGTTTTGAATTGGATATTGATATTACCTTGTGTGAAAACGCTACCGAGGGTTTAAATTTCCTAAATCATCAATATGTTGACGGTATTATATTAGATTTTATGTTACCTGATATGGAAGGGTGTGAAGTATTGAATTGGCTACAAAGGCAATCGCATACTCAATCTATTCCCGTGTACCTTACGAGTGCTTTGGATGATCTGAGTGAAGCGGCCTGTCGCGGTAGTATTGGCAAACTGGTAAAGCCGACAACAGATGAAGACATTTTACAAATGTTAGCCACTTTATTGGATGCTAAACCTATTGCAAGGCAAAAACTGTTAGTAGTAGAAGACGATATATCGGGGAGCTTGGCGCCACAAAAATTGCTGGAAATAGCATTTATCGACGTCGAGTTTGTACAAGATGGGGCGGCGGCGATGGCAGCTATTGTGCAGCAGCAATATGTCGCAGTGATTTTAGATTTGAGCCTGCCGGATATCTCTGGATTAGAGGTGATGCAAACATTGCGTCAGCAGAGCCTCGCGGAATTACCGCCTTTTATCATTTACACAGCCAGAGACCTGAGCAACCAACAAATACAACAACTACAAGAGTTTACCCAGAGAATTGTGATGAAGAACGCTGAGTCGGCAGGGCAGTTAATGGATGAAGTCGAACATATACTATCTCCACCTTGTTGTCTGCGTAAAAAAGCGGAAGCTGATGAAGCGGCTGGGCTGAAAATAGGCGCAATTCAAGTGCCGCCGGCAGTGGCAATCGATCTGGTAATCTTACAAAAAACATTACAATGGAAAACGGCGATTGTCATTGATGATGATATGCGCAGTAGTTTTGCTTTAGCTAAAATATTGCGTGGTTATGGAATGCGAGTCGAAATCGCACCCGATGTAGGAGATAGTCTAATGGCAATGACAAGCACCCAGATTGATTTGGTGTTATTAGATAGTGGTCTGCTTGCCACGGTGGGCTATCAAATAATTTCGCATATCCGTGAAAAAACCAGCATTGATCAACTGCCAGTATTTGTATTGAGCACAGATATTTCAGCGGAGGATAAGGAACAAGGTTTAGTTGCGGGTGCTGTTGAATACTTAACAAAACCAATTGATTTAGCGGCGTTACAGCATCTTTTATTACAATGTTTATAGTGTTCTTTTGAGTAAGGAGGAGGTTAAGCAGGGCTTTTTGCCGCTGAGGGCTTTTTTTCTGCTGAGGGCTTTTTTATTGCAGAGGGCTTTTTACCGCTGAGGGCTCTTTTTCTGCTGAGGGCTCTTTTACCGCTGAGGGCTCTTGCCATAGAGAGGTGCAGTTAGCCTCACTGATTATTGCAGTGAGGCAGTGGGTAGAAGATCGGCTAGTACTGGTTTTAGGATTGTTGAGGTTTTGTTTGGTAAACCTCGTCAATTCTTTTTCAAAGCGCTTTTTTAAACAACTCTGCAAAGCGATTAAGTACTGATGGGTTAATCCCTAAACAAAAAATTCTTCAATAGGTTTTTCCCACCCTCAGTAGCAAAAGATTCAGGGTGGTATTGAATCCCTTCTATCGGATACTCCTTATGGCGGACTCCCATAATTTCACTACCGGCGAGTGCCGCCGCAGTAAAATGAGAACTGCTGCCCTGCTGGGCATCGACACTTGCCGCGGCAAATTGATCGTCCACAATCGAAGTGATTTCTAGGCAATCAGGTAAGCTTGCTGCATCGACCATCAAAGAATGATAACGCATGATCTCTAACGACTGTGGCATATGGTGATAAAAGCCTTGAGCATCGTGCAAAATGGGTGAAACCTTACCGTGCATGGGCACTGTTGCGCGCACAATTTTCGCGCCAAAACAGTGAGCGATACCCTGCATACCTAAGCAAACGCCCATCACGGGAATCGTTTTACCTAAGGTACTAATAACATCGGCGCAGATACCAAAGTACGCTTTATCCTCTGGTGTGCCGGGGCCTGGTGAGATAATAATACGATCGACCGCCATGGCCTCTATCTCGGCTAAACTGATTTGGTCATTACGCTTAACAATCACCTCAAACTGGTGGTTGTCCATCGCGCGGCTGAGAATCTCTCCCACGTATTGATATAAATTAAAGGTAAAAGAATCGTAATTATCGATTAGTAATACACGCATTATTGTTTTCCTTCAAAAGACGCCAGTACATTGCGCATAGCAGATAATTTGCGTTCAATTTCTAAATATTCATCTTCGGCATTAGAATCGTAAACATTGCCGCCACTGGTTTGAGCATAAGCTTGATCGCCGTTAATAAATACGGTGCGAATTGGAATGGCAAAGGTGCAATCGCCATTAAAACTAAACTCACCTAAGGCACCGCCATAAGGGCCGCGACCATCAGGTTCTAGCTCATCGATAATCTTCATCGCCTCCATCTTAGGTGCGCCGCTCAAAGTGCCCGCAGGGAAGTTAGAAGCCAAGGCTGAAAACATATCTTCTTTATCAGCCAAAATACCAAAAATCTCGGTCGAGATATGCTGCACATGAGAATAGCGCTTAATCGACATTAAATTACGTACCGTTACCGTACCAAATTTGGCGACACGGCCAATATCATTGCGATGTAAATCAACCAACATATTGTGCTCGGCAATCTCTTTGGGGTCGTTTAACAAAGCGCGGGCCAATTTGGTGTCTTCCGCAGGAGTAGCGCCGCGTTTTGTGGTACCTGCGAGGGGGAATGTTTCCATCTCACCGTCATTCAAGCGGAACAATAACTCCGGTGATGCGCCGATGATCTTCTGCTCGCCGAATTTCATGTAATACATATAAGGAGATGGATTCACCTGACGTAGTTTATGGTAAACCTGACAACAGTCGCCCTCAATCTTGTAGCGCGTTTTAAAGCCCACCTCTGTCTGAAAAATACGCCCCGCGCAGATATCCTCTTTCACCTTTAATACCGAGGCCTTATGCTCCTCGCGTGTCATGGTATCACCGAGGCACTGAGTGCGAGTGTCACCAAAATCTGCAATCGGCAAATGCAACAGTGATTCTACTTCATCAAACCGGTTATCGGTGTAATAGTAATAGAAAATTTCACCGGTCATATGGTCGTAGACTAACCCATCTTTATACACACCAAACTTAAATGGTTGAAAGGCATCGCTGGACTGAACTTGCAAACTGGGTTCAAAGAAATTGACCGCGTCATAACCTAAATAACCGACTAAGCCACCCGCATAACGGCGCGAGATAATATTCTGCGGGACTATCTCTCGCAAACTGTAATAGGGGTTTTCACAGTGGAACTGCTCTACCTCGCCATTTAAATTATTTTGAATACATAACGTCTTATAATCTTTCGCGTAGATGGTTTGCTCAGGATCAAAGCCAATAATATGATGACGTGAGACATAGCTCTCTTCACCGAGGGATTCTAAGATAAAACAGTTGTCGTACTTCTGCTCTATACTGCGAAATAACTGAAAGAAATCAGCATCTTCCGTTAACTTTAAATAGGTCGGTTTGCCAGGTAACTCTATCTTTGGCAATGGCTTTGTGATCATGTGAAACCTTTATAAAAATCGGGGTTTAAAATTCGCGCTAGCCCCTCAGGGTAGCGGCTAAAGCTTTTAGCGAGACGCTTAACATTTGTCTGCGACACATCAGGCTGTCATCTTGCTGTTTATTCACTTATTTCTTTTTTATCGCGTACATTGATATTACATAGATTGCTATTACATAATAGATTCCCACATTAACCGACACACTTGGCAATAGACTTGAGAGCCAGCTGGCCGTAGGCTAAAAGCTCTCAC
>JAYRBV010029037.1:0-10153 GCA_036023255.1 Mitrocomella polydiademata
GGGCGTCGATGTTTGAAAAAGTTTTATGCGTAAGCAGTCTCTTCAGCGTCCTTGCGACGCTGGGAACCAGCTAGTATTTCATAATACTTTTTTTGTAGTGTCTATGAACTTTTCTAATTCGCTGTAAAATATTTGTATATATTACGTATACTTTTGTACATCATTCTTTGACATGTTTTTCAGAAATCAAATGTAACGTAACACTTAATAATCTGGGAACCAGCTAGTAATTTATATAATTTTTGAAAGGTAAACTTATTTATTAATTAGCTAGTTTTAAGTTTACCAATTACAATCATAAGTATTTTAAAGATTTGATACACTTCCAGGATTATTAGTGTACACTACAAATTTAATTTAATATACTCACTTGTTGCTACCACATTGAAATTTTTTCCCACAACGCTTTGTAATATTGAAAACTGCCAATGAAACAAATGCCCAGCACATCATTGCACTAACTACAAGATAATTTTTGATGATTCCTTTAGATATTGGATTTAATCCCCTCATGGGACATATTGTCTGATTGAAGATGAAATTCAAGTCTATCATTGAAGTAATTCGTGCCTGATAACTGTTATTATTTTGGAATTTGTCTTTGAGACTAATACTAAGTAAGGATCGGATTTGGTAAAAGGTAATTAAGACGTTGAAGCAACCAGCAGGTGTCATTTGATCAGTGAACTCTTCTTGCAGAATAGCCACGTCTGGTTTACTTGTGGTAGTTTTACCAGGAGCTGATTCTTGACTTGAGCCAAGTAATACGTCTTTGATTAACTTGATTAAAGTGATCATCTTCTCGCTGAACACGAATAAAAAGCATACTGCAAAAGTTGCTAGTAGAAGTAAAGACCAGAATGTTATAATGTGGGTGCACTGTTCTTCTCGGATGCATTTGTTAGAAAAATAGTCAATCTGGAATCCGTTTCTACATTCACCACAAAGTGTCCCTTTTCGATGGTTGCTGCAGCTACTAACATCTTCACATTCTTCATTTGTGCAACAATAACTGTTAGGACATGGCTTAAAAACAACGGTACCACCAGTGCTGGAATATCCATAAAAGTTACCACTACTTTTAATACCAAGCTTACAATTACCACCGATAGGGCATTTGTGACATTTAAAGTTTTTATTTGTTTCGACTTCCAAATCATCAAATATATGTTGGGGTTTTTCATCTGGTTTACTTGTGATAGATAAGTAAGTTTTCTGGTTCGTATACGTGTTATCCTGACATGGTTTACAATTTATTTTCAATAATTTTCCACGAAGATTTTGAAAGTTGTTTTCCATGATAGCATCAGAGTTTTTACGGCATTTGATTTTAAAGTTGGAAATGCTTGATGTCTTATCATGAGACAAACCAATGATCTTTGAAACTACAGGAACCTCCTTTATAGCGTTACTTTGAATAGTAACATTTTTTATTATAAATCTTCCACTGCAAAAATATAGGTCAAGTAACAACGTGTGGCTGTCTTTCCGTGTCCACTCAATGATTGCATTTGTCAGCGTAAAGTTTTGTTTTGACGCTTCCCTTGAAGCGTACATCAAAGGGATCGAGATCAAATTCACGGTGTTCTTCTTTATTTGTAGAAGTGTTACATTAAAATTTCCATTTTTATGAGAGATTATATTCTTCTCAGCTCTGTTTTCCATGATCGTCATGTTTTGAATTCCCAAATTAACGTTTCTGCTGGCCACGCAAAAGTCGAAAGTGTTTCTTACTATTATCGAGTTTAAAATAGTTATACTTGATGGGATATCATCCAAATTTGAAGAGTCTTCGTATTTTTCATTAATGACATTAATAATTTTGAAAGCTTTGTTTTCACGTATTAAGATGTTTTGAAGTGTGAAGCCAAAATCTGATATTGTTTTTCCTGTTTGATTATTGTCATACCTTAAACGATTAAGTGGATAGTTTTTTAGGTATACTATTATATCTTTGTGGATAAGTTGAATTTCTTTCAGTAATATTAAAATTACGCCCAGTCGCATTTCATTTTTTGAAATTTTAATAGAATCAATGATGCAATCTGTACTTTCAAAGGAAATTCCATAATCTTTAGCTGAACAATTGTTAATGGTTATTTCACCAATCTTACATTGATGACCGTTGATGACAAGCAATGTATCAGCTTTTGAATTGAAAAATTGTATCCAATCAATTTTCTTTACTGTTATGTATTCCATCGTATGGTGTTGCATTCCCTGTAAGTGAAGAATGCTTCCGCAAAATACCGTCACATTAAAGGCATAGAAGTGTTTCAAATGTAGTTTCAGTACGACTCCTTTGGGTGGTATCTCAAAGTCGACACCATCTAATGCAAACGTTCCGTTATTTTGAATTATAAAAACTACTGGTTGTGTAGATTTGATGATGGGATTAAGAGCACCAAATGGGTATTTCTTGAAACTGACGGAGCAATGTATTTCTAAAGGTAGATTTACTTCGTACACGAGTTGCTCAACATTGTCAGCTTGCAAATAAAGGGTAATGTTGCCCTTCCTTTTAAACAAAACATCAGAAATCAATTTGCATGGATTTTTTTCTGTTCCACACGAATCCCCTCTTGATCCATTTGGTGAAATGTGATACTCTACAAAGAAACAAATATTAGAAAAAAGTTGCTTAAAAGTGAATTGTTAGGTAAGAGATATGTTGTGTGGTTGGAAAAGTGCAAAATAATTAACTAATAATGTAATAAATGTACCTATTATCGACATGCTCCTATTATCGACCCCCATGTTTCTCAGCAAGGAGGGGTCAGAAAGTAAAAAAAGGTAAGTTTTGAAGACCTTAATACGCCCTGATAAATATGTAAAAATTGCATCAATGACCCAAATCAGTCTTGCAAAAACGAAGAAAGAAGCAAAAAAGCATGGAAAGTATACATATACAGATTGTCCGGGAAAAATTAGTCGCAGGACTTTTTCAAAAAGTAAAAATCTGTGTATATATAAACTGATGTATAAAATATTTTGAGGTGTTAATTACAGCATAAGTTACAAAGGTGTGAATGTCATCGCTTAATGTTAGACTTTATTGTTAGACTACGAATGAAATCCCCTTGAGTTCTACCAATTATGCATATTATTAGCATGACGTAACATGCACGCCTTTTATATAAAAAGCAGACAATAAAATGGATGTACTTAGTATTGACGACATTTGAAGTGTGATATGAGTAGATAAAGTCAGTTTTTATATCACCTATAAATCTACTTTTTGAGGTAGTTGTAGCGTGCTAATTATTGTGGCACACTCAGTATATATATATGAAGTAAACTTGCCTATTAAAGTATTCACCGATCACAAGGCGAATTTTTAAGTTAAAGGTTTGATTTTTTTTTTAATAAATAATTTTACATTTTGTTTTTACATGGATTTCAAAATGATAAAATTGTGGTAAGAATTTCAGGTTACAAGAGCCACCCACCCTAACCCGGTATCTGTACCAATTATCGACATGTCTGGTTTCTACAATCAGTGACATAAATTATGGGTCGCATTGGGTCGTGTCAACTTTTTTAGGTGCAGGATAAAACTACTTTTATTTACATAAACAAAAAATAATCAACGTTGCTCTATTTAAAGGACTTTCAGAATTTCCATAGTATTGCGGTTAAGTTCTCAAAATGTAAACAAAGACACCGGAATAGACAAAAATAGGCTAATATGTCCTTAAAAATAGGGGACCCTTCAGGGCAAATTGACCAGTTTGAACTTCTGCCTGCGAATATGTGATTAGGAAAACTCTTCCCTGTTGAGGCTTCGGCTGATTCTCTTCTTAGTCTTTTGGAATCTCAGAACTCATAATTTAATATTTTAACGATTTTAAACGACCTTTATACTTGTACAGTACTTATTTTATCAGTGGTTTAAATTTTTTTGTAACGAAAACCATGTGTTGTTTCGATTCCATGTAAAAAACGCACGAATTCGTAATAGATTTCGTGCGTTCGTTTACGCAGAACTGTGAAGGCATGGCTGATAAATTAGGCTTCTTTTCATGCTGTCTCACTTCAATCCTCATGAAATTCAGAAGAATTCTGCTCCATAAGCCATTTAATTTCCAAAGACAATCAGTGACATAAATTAGTGGCCAGACAGTAAGGACAACAGTATTTTTCACTGTTTTCACTTTGGTCCCCCTCCCCCTGTATCAATGTTGTTTTCTCAAGTGCTGGCTTCAATCTGAACTCTGAACATTGATATGGGGGAGAGGGGAGACCATTTTTTTACCTAATTCTAAATTCTGGCCACTATTAATGTCTCTGATTGTAGATGTCATTAAAAAAGGTACATAAGTATTAGTTAATTTAAAAAAAGAGTCAGTTTAATAGACGATTTAGGGATAACATTTTAATTTAGTGGTAGATGTGACCAATAGTACTATTAACAAAACAACTAAAAACTTGATGGTCAGAGTGGTTAATTAGTACTAGTACTATGATATGGCTTTGAGGGTAATTTGGGATTAATAGGTTAATCAACCTCAACAATAATAATAATAATAAGAAGTAGATTTCTTGTTAAAATTAGAAAAAAAACTGCAACAAAATAATAGATACTAAAAGGAATGAAGGAACCTTCGTTCATTTTATAAATTAGAAATCGAATTAATATCTCATTAAAACTTACCAGTTGAATTTGAAATGAACGATTCTTTGTCTAAAAGACAAATTTAAAAACTTAATTTATTTAAACACATTTACTAAGGAGAGCCTTTTCAATTCTAACAATGGAAGTCCTAACATCCTTACAAAACAGGAGAGAGCCTTAGCGAATTAGCGCAGTGATTAACAATGAAATTATCCACATACGGTTACAACATTTAAAAACGAAAGCATGCCCAATTTTGTGAGGTTTCCAACGAGCGTATAAAATAAGACGAAAACCGGTATAAATATCGGACTATTTTTTTGTTTTTATTCTGTCTTCTCTTAAAAATGGATTTTATTTATAAAACAAACTATTGGCATTTGAAAAGCCCTATAAATTAAACATTGTAGGTAGCCAAGTATTAATGATATTACGGTTTTACGTTAACATTTGATGTAATAATATCACAACCGCAAAAGACCAAATCGTTCAGTTTCAATATTGTGAAGAAAGACTAACTTTTATAATGTTTTTGAAATAGTTCATCGCTGGTGGTGTTTTGCAAACTAATTTCTGTGGAAATGCAGCTCGATGTGCGATACTTAAAATGTCCAAAGAATTTCACTTCAAATGACAACTTCCATATCTGATATAAACCATCGATCGTGCAGTACATGTTAAGGTCATCAACTGTGCTGAATAAAAAATATGTACGTCCGCTAAGTGATTGTAGTCAGTGTAAATGGAACACTGTGAATAAAATATTACCCTTCCAGCTTTATTGGATCAATTTACTTTTTCAAATATTTCATAAATATGTTAACTTACAAATATAATAGTTTTGTCAATCCAGTTAAAAAGCTTGATGATGTGTCCGAAATGTTCCTTCTACCACAGTCTCTAAAGAAATGTAGTTACAAATTTTAAGTTATTACTATTGTTCTTAGAAATTCATTCATATTTTTACAGGTTGACTATGTCAGTGAAAAAGGACGGTTTTCTTAAGGTCCAACAACTTGTCATGCTACAGACTTGGTAGTTTGTTATCAAAATTATAAACAATAAGAGGCCTATAATAATGCTTTGCAACTGAAAATCCTCAAATATCACTTTTTGTTCTCTTTGAAACAGGTAGCTGAAAATCTACTGAAACTTCTTCACTAGCTGTACCTCAGTAAGTTTTTGCAGTGGACAGACATGGTTTACGTTATCAAATGGCTTTATAAAATATATAACTTTCAAAGAATATATTCTTGTTTATAATTCAAACATATTTAATCGGAAAGTTCAAGCTGAATAAGATTAATGTGATTAGACTCAAAATAGAATAGAACATATATCTTACATAATTTGTAGATTTGTCACACCTTTAAAGATATTCGGAGGGAGCGTGATGGAGATAAAGCTTGTACTGTTGTGGGGTGTTAAATCACTGAAAGATAAACATATATAAATGTATTTTGTACTAGACAGCTGATTGAGCCAGTTGCGGAATTACCACAAATGTTCTTGCCTTAGCAGCTCCGGCAAAAAGATTTGTGAGAACCTGGTATTTATACTAGTGTATCGAACCCAAGCGACGAAGTATATTTTTAATTAATAGCTGTGATTTACTTTTCATTGTTAATGATATTCTCACTACAAATTCGCTACTTTTTATTTTAAATAATAAAATTAATTTTATAACTAAATTAAAGCATAAAAAATATTTTCCTAAAAGTACAACGCTCTCGAAATCGTTTGGGTCAATCCGCGTTATTCTTTTTGTTTTCCCTGTTATTTAGGAACAATAGAGAAAATTCGCTGGTTTCACTTTTAAAAAAATGATTCATCTCGTTTCATATCTTAAACGATAACTTTTTTTCGCCCATTTAATCTTATAAAAAAAGCAAAAAAATTTTGTGAATGTTTTTTTTTGCAAATATTTTTAAAATAGATAATTTTCTTGGATATATTGAAAATTGACTTCAAAGATTACAAAAAAATATATAAACTGGAGTTTATTGCTTGGCGACAACGGCATGTTTCTTAGTTGCCTGGAAAAAAATGTCCAAAAACAATGATTGGTGCACGGGTGCTTTACCTCCACCAACAACTTACACGCCTTTGTTTGAAACGTGAATATCATCGTCAATTTCGATATCTCAAAGCTTTTAAGGCATTGCTATGTAGGTATGACAGCAATATGCGTTGCCTCTGTAAGAATTAAATTTAATTGACTTTAGCTAGCTGCAACGCGGATGGGTATAAGGTAAATGAGACCTTTTATTTCGATTTCAATAGCGTTGTACTTCAATGTGTAATACTTTTCATGATAAAATATATATAACATTTACATGGTTCGTAGATTAGTTAAATCTTTGAAGATATTTTCAGGTAATGTTGTAAACATCCCCTGGAGAATACTAAAGTAGAATGAACATTAAATTATTTTTAGAGGTAATAGGCAAGAAAGATATTGACCATTTTGAATGCTGAATGGAAATAGTAATTAAAAAGCTCATTTAAGAACTCGTTTTCAATAATTTTGCCGTTTATAAATTAGACATATACAATAATTTCTCTGAATAGTTTTATTGGAACGCATTTTCGCCTGGAAGTGTTTTCGCGGAGTTTGTCCCGCCGATTGTTTTTTTGCTATTTTTTCAAAAATGATGAAATTTATGTTAGTTGAAGGAACCTATAAGTAGACTAAAAGTATGTAGAAGTTTTCTTTCAGGTGGCGTGTCCGAATGCCAACTTATTGTTATGTATTAACTTGCCTTTAAAACCCATAAGCTCTGTGAAAGATAAATCAGCTATTTGTTTGTAATTTTTTACCATTGCCCATAGAAAATGAGTTCTGCAATTTTACAATTTTAAAATCATTTTCGTACTTCCTTGAAACATTTGAGACACTGGTGTCCCTCTGGTCCTTAATGGTAATAGTTCATCGAAATATTTGGGGTTTTTGACAGCAATAAATAATCCAAAAAATTGTTTTGAAAACTTTTCTGAGTAAATATTCTGATTCTCAGGGTTAATTTAGTTATAAATTTGGATAAAAATAATCGTATCTGCTGTAAAATCATGGTAATTTTTAATAAATAGGTTCTATAAATTGTTCATTTCATTGCATGCACCAAGTCAGCTGTAAGCTGAATATATGCAATGTTCGCCTTAAACTCACTTCACTGGTTTCAATTAAAAAAAGTACAGAGTGTATAAAAAAAGATAGGGTCAGAACATCAAATTATAGAATTGGAAAATAATACAGTCTTCAGTGTTGATGTCCAAAAGAACTAATAATACATGAATCATCGGTATTACTAAAAATTACCCCAGTATATTTAATTTTAATATAACTTGTAATAATTATCTATAAACTAGTTATCCATGAATGGTTGGATTATTAGTCACCTACTAAACTATTGGTCAACTGGTAAATATCGGTCAATCAGAAAAATATTGGCAACCCGTGAATACTGGTCAACCAGAAAATACTTGATCAACCGATAAAATAAATTTAACAAGGTACCGGTCGACCAGTAAATTGTTAGTAAACCGGTAGAATATCGACCAAATAGAAAAATATCAATCAACACCAGTTAATTATTGATCAACCTGTAAATTATAATGCAACAAGTTCCAGAGCCTGTCAAACAGTAAATGGTCAGTACTGTAAAACCGGTAAAATAGCGGTCAACTATTAATTTATTGGTCAATCTGTAAATTATTTGTTGTCAACCAGTAAATTATTGGTTAAACCAGTAAAATATAGTTCAACTACAGAGTGTTCGGGAAAAACCCATCCACCAAATATGGTGCTACAATTAGGAGGTTAATTCGTGTTAAACAATGCAATGTTGTTATCGCATAAATTATTATATACAACACATTCGCATCTTGCAAGATTTTAACACACACGCGATTGTAAAAGAAATTTGTGTAGCGTGTTTTATTTTTTGGAAAACTATTTTCATGTCATTAAATTGTGTGTTATATCGTTCAAGTTATGTATAACATTTAAATAATATTTTTTTAAATACCCAAGGGTTATTACCAACAGCATGTTAATTAAACTTCTTATTGCAATACCATATTTGTAGGATGATGTTTTTACAGACATCTGTTTAGTAAGTTATCTGGTTACAGTAACTCTAGTAAATTATTTGTAAATCGTTAAATTATCGGTCAACTTATCTCATATACAATTTTTTCTTATGTAATGCTATTTTTAAAACATAACTTTTATGCTAAAAGGGGAAAATCAGAAAAAATCAGACTTCAAAGTCTGGTGCGCATGATTTCGATTTTTTAAAGCTTGAGTTGCATCTTTCAGGAAAGTTTGTTGCCTTTTCATTGAAATTATGCCGTTTTGTTCTTAAAAATTGTGCAGGCGTTCCACACATTTTTAGCAAATTCAATCATATTTCGTATGGTTATAGTAAAACATCATGGCAATGAAATCAATTTATCCGCGAAAATAAATTCCCGCGATAATTCGAAAAGAGTCCTTCCCGCGAAATTAAATTTCAGCGAAAAATCAAAAAATGCGTATGCGAAATGAAAAAAATCCGCGGAAGAACTCAACTGTGAAAATTTCTTTCCGCGAAAGATTGTCCGAATTATGAAGCTATTTTTCTAACAATGCAAGAAAGGCTTACATAAATGATAAATATTATTTCAACATCTTAAAATAAGATTTTATCTTGAATATTATTAGTCTCGTTAAGCTTTTCTTTCATCTTTTCTTTTTATTTGGATTCAAAGACAAACAAAACTACCAGAACACTTACATATATTGTAGATTCCTTAAACCTTTGAAGATATTTTCAGGTATTGTGGAAAACATTCCTCTTAGGTTACTAAAAAAGCAACAAAAAAAATCTAACTTGTTAACTTGAAATTATATTTTGATCAGATTGAAAATTCACAGTGTTTATTTTAGCTTGGAAAGCCCTCCACTTTCTATGTTTACCTTACGCGAGAGAAAAGCGCGATTTCACAAAATCTAAATTATTCGTGAGAAAATAATTTATAAACTATGAAGGTAGTCAACTCACTTACAAATTGGAATAAGTTACCCACTGTATATTTTTCAATAAAAGGGGCTAGAACACTGCTTTTTTACATTATAAAATATTTACTTTTCTCCTATCATTATCAATATCAAGATTTGACGAAAAAAACAAAACACACTTACGCTCTTTCTAATTTTGTCACACCTTTGAAGATATTTTCAGGTAATCTTTCTATATTATTCGTGTTTAGATCACTAAAAGAAGCAACACATTTTAAATTGGAAGAAACATATATGTTTAGAACAACTTGCGTTGTCTGGATTTTATATATCTTAACCCTATTCGTACCGGGGGAGGGGGGGGCAGATTCCGCCACTTTTTTGCAAAATTATCTGTAGTTTTAGGAATAATTATGGTAGAATTCTTTTTACGAACCATAGAACTTATAATAATGATCCTATTATGTATATTCTTATGTTTTTTCACTCAAATTTATCGAATAATTTAGCTAGAAAATTCGATAAAAATATGACCA
>JAYRBV010029048.1:0-10152 GCA_036023255.1 Mitrocomella polydiademata
AACATTCAAGTTGTAATAACTTTTGAACCACAAATAGGATTGTTTTCATACTTTTACCAGTTGTAGGTATTATTGAATAAATATAGAAAATAATAATAATTTTTTCAAAATTTGATGACGTCATCATTTTTGACAAAATGTGATTGTTCGAAAATTTTCCAATTTTAGCGTGCCATTTGGGTGCTTCAATAATATTCAAAACCGGAAACAATATTAAAGAATAGCCTATTATCTTCCATAATATGAAAACAGAAGTAAATTATCTTTTTTCAATCAAAAGTTATTTGAATTTTAGAAATAGAAGTTTTTGTACTGAAACTTACCTATATGATGACGTCACCAAAATTCTGATGACGTCAGCAAATTTTTTTTACGTCATTCAACTGGGTTTATGACGTAGATAGTATGTACCAAGTTTTCTGTCTCCAGCATTACTCTATCAAAAGTTATGGAGGGTGGTTAAATCCACCCCCCCCCCTCCCCCCCGGGTTATTTGAGACCCAAAAAGCCCGGGGTAAATAGGGTTAAAGAATTTGTAATAATCATCAATTATACTGTCTTGAGTAATTATTGTTTTGGACCGAAAGGAAAAAAGAAAATAATACCGGCCACGATTTTGAATTGATAGCCATTATGCCCGTCATTATCACCATCAGAATTGAAGAAAATGCTTGTTTGGGCACTTTTGGTAAAAATCTCTTTTGGTGGTTTAGTCAAATTTGTAAATCGTCCAATTGGGACACTGTTTCCATTTTCAACATTGTTTATCTTCAAGTAATCACCATCCGATCCCAAATTGAAGTGACTGACATCAATAATGAAATAACCAAAGCTGTTACTACTTGTCAACAAAGATATCTGCTGCAAATTTGTTGGATATGGTAACGGATATGCCGGTGAAGACAGTATAAAACCAGCACCATCAGCAATCGTTTTGTGAAACTTGGTTACTGAAACTAGGAGATGGTAATTAAAAATTAAAATCAATTGCATTTGGTTAGTATTAGTTAATAATCTACGAAGTCAATACAAGTTCTTACCGAGAGAAATAGTGGCAAAGAATCCTCTTCTAGAGTAAGTTTCGTCACTTGTAAATGTAACTTTAAGCTTGGAAGTTGACGTAAATGTTTTTGACAATCCTTGTTTACCAGAGTATGTGACATTCTTCACCCAGCTGTTACCATTATGTTCAAAAATAGAAACATTATCGTGATCATTTTCAGTATAAAAGTCTGTAAACTTCACTTGTGTTGTAAAGGTTCCTTTGGGTTCAATGATCCAAGTGCAATCCAAATTGTTTAAGTATCCATCTTCTCTTGCACCACTTATGTATCCTGGCGATGTGAAGTTTCCATTAGAGAGTAAGGTTTCACCACATGCTTGAAATTAAAATAAATTCAAAATAAAGGTAGCTCAGCCAAACCCAATGAATGATTTCTACTTTTTTAATGTCTTACTTAAGGTTTTTTTTTATCTCTAATAACAAATATCTATTGTTCTCTGAGTGGAAAACTAAAAATTGAGAATTTATAACTAGTTGGGTCACGTTTAGCCATGCAAGCCCTCCTCTTACTAATGCTTCTTCTCTTCGAGCGCGAAGCGCGAGCGTCGGGTCCAGCCCGCGATTTAAAGAGACAAATTTATAATAAACTAATAGAAATCAGATATCACAAAATCTATTATTTTTTTATAAGAAAATTTAAATATAACTTATAAATCATTAGCAGAAGGTGAAAACTCAATTGTAAATGGGAATACACTAATAATCACTTTCTATTTTATCACCTAAAGATTTCTTTGTTTGAATACTTATCATGTCAATTCCCTACGGTGCGCATGAGCTATAGAACTCGATAATAATAATCGACTGAGTTCAGCCAATCAGCTCTTCATAGCCCAATAATTGGACTAACATAAATCGGGCTGGACCCGACGCTCTCGTTTTACGCTTGAAGAAAAGAAGCATAAGCGATAGGAGGGCTTTGTCTGGCTAGGTCAGGGTCTCTTTTGCTGGGTACGAGGATTATCAAGTCATTTATTATCAATACCATTTCTATCATCTTGATAATAAAATAAAACTGATAGAACTTACTGACAGAGGTAGTGGCAGAAAATCCTCTTTTGCTGGCACTTCCATCAGTTGTAAATTTTACTGTGAATTTAGATGTTGATTTAAAGCTCAATTCCTTGAAAGAGCCAGTCGCCTTGAAACGTTCCACCCATCTATTATTAACATATTCATACACAAACACTTTATCAAATTTATTCTCAGTATAAATATCCTTAAACCGAAGATTCAATTCAGTATACGGTTCTTGTAAAGTTATATTCCACGTACAACTTAACATGTTGGGGTATCCGCCTTTGGTCACGCCACTCTTGTACCCAGGAGATGTGAAAGATACGCTGTTGTTGAAAGTACCACCACATCCTTTTGAAAAGAAATACAGCTAAATTAAGAAAATAAATACAAAATAAGGCATAACATCATCGCAGAAAGTAAATCGTTAAAAATATTAAGTAACCTATATAAGTGCATGTTTTACATATTATATTAGGCTTTGTTTTATCGAATCGAAAAGAAATTTAGTTCATACCAGCCGTAACTTTCATTTGATATCCGCCATTTTCCGAAGTTTCATCAGAGTGAAAATAAATCCAGGCGTAATTTCTTACAAAAATTGCGCTACTGTTTTTATAGGTGCTATCATATGTCTTGACCAATGGGCTATTTTCATTGTTTCCTCTTCGTATTTGTAAATAATCGCCAGGTCCAAAGTCAAGGTAATTTATATCAAGAGTAAGAAAACTTTCGCTGGCCAATACAACTATTTCACGCAAATTACTTGAATAAGGCCATGGATATGATGGTGAAGTCAATGTTGTGATGGAAGTATCCTTTACCGTCTTTTGCGTTGGAGTAACTGCAAATTAAATTACACATTTTGTATATACTATTTTCTATTAATAAATTTAGGTTTCAACAATGTCTACAGTATTTTATTTCTCAACACGACATACAATTCTATAAAAGTCTCATGAAAGAAAGAAAAAATGCTCATACCAGGTACAACAATCACCTGATAACCAGCATTTCCTGAATTTTCTGCGTCCGAATGAAAATAGATCCATGTATTGTTTTTGATAAACATTGATGTAGAGTTTGATGTATTGTCAAATGTTTGTATCTGCGTGCCAGTGTTATTCGTTCCATTTCGTATTTCCAAGTAATCACCAGATCCAAAATCAAAATAATTGAAATCAATAACTAGGATTTGTGATTGGTCAAAATTCTTCAATAAAATTATTTCACGGAATGGTGATGGATATGGCAATGGGTAAGATGGTGAAGAAAGTGTCATCGGTTCGTTTGTTATGACGAGTTCTGACGATGTGACTGAAATTTGAAATTTACAAAGGAAAATTGAAAAGAATTTACTGAATTAGAAATGCGCTACTCTTTTTGAGAATGTCCGCTGAACGGTAGTGTTGTGTGCAACGCCCATGGTATCAAAATCGTGTTAGCGCCCATAATTAATTAATAATTTTCGTTGTTTTATAGCGCAAGGTGTATATATTAGCGTCGCTTGACACTAAGTAATTTTATCTATAAAACGATAACATACCAGCTGAAGCTCCCATACGATAACCTGCATTCCCAGAGGATGCACTATCAGAGTGAAAATAAATCCAAGCATGTTGAGTAGTTGTAAAAATTTCGTGTGTTGGTTTATTTGAATTGGTATATTTTCCGATCAATTTGCTTGTTTTTAGATTTCCATCTTGTACTTCTAAGAAATCACCATCACCCAAATCAAAATCGGTTACATCGATGATCAGAATGCCAGAAGAGTTTATATTCGTCAATACAAATATTTGCCATATGTTTGTTGGATAAGGTAAAGGATATGATGGTGAAGACAATGTTATTGTAGAGCCATCTACAATGATTGTTTCACAGTTGTTAACTAAAGGGCAACGCTACTTACTTTAAAAATTTATTCTAAACAAATACGTATATCACACAATAAAGAACAAGCAAAAACACCGGCAAAGATAATTTTGCATACGCGCACTTTCTATGACTCCCCATTAAAAAACTCAAAAAACAAATTGTAAATAAGTAATTAAAGTTCTTACTAAAAGAGATAGTGCCAGAGAATCCTCTTCTTGCATAATCTTCATCACTTCCAAAAGTTACTTTTAACCTAGAAGCTGATGATGTAAATTGTTTTAAAGCTCCTTCTTCATCAGAGAATGTTCCCAAGTGCTTCCATTGCTCATTAACATAATCGTATACAGAAACGTTATCATAATCACTTTCAGTATAAAAATCTGTGAATTGTAGATGTATTGTGAATTTATTTTCCGAAGATATTATCCATGTGCAGTTCAAATTGTTTGGATATCCATTGTCTCTGACGCCACTTCTGTATCCTGGTGATTTGATGATGCCACTAGAGTTGTAAACACCCCCACACACTAATAAGAGAAATGAACTATTTAGTGCAGCCTCGATACCGTACCGTTTGATATACTGACAGAACGGAAGCAACTCCCTGGCACCACTTCAGAGATTGAGGTTGCTGTTTAACGTAAATACAAAAGTCTATACAGAGCAAGTAGCCGTCGCTAAAAATGCCCCTGCGTCAGGCTTACGCTTAAAATGACCATAGTATAACTTTTTGCTGAAATAAAAGAAGACAATTCCAAACAGTTTCGAGAAATTTTAAACAATTGGTTTTAAAAAAGATAAAGGCAATGTATTTCTTCAAAAACATCTTCGAGAACATAGAATAAGTTCTGTAAGTATTCTTTGCAAAATATTTCTCAGGGCCACCAACTTTAGAATGTTAACTGTGTAAAATAATATTTTATTTAATTCGTCACAATCCAAAAATGAGTGGAAAATACTTCATTACACGATGGCTGTAATTTGACGGACCGAGAGGGAAAAATGATCTTGCGAACAAATTTCGAATGCCGCGCGGACGGGTATATATTCGAACTTTGTAAAAAATTCGAATACGATTTTTGGCGTGCCAGAATTACACAATTGAAGAAAATGTTAAAGGCGTCATAGAAATGCGTAATCTTAATTTAGTGTCTAGGAATTTCGTGCTGATATTTCTAATAATTATTCAAATGTTCCTAAAAGTTTAAAAGTAACTGCTTTGCTCCATAAAAAGTTTATACAAAAATAAATTTGTTATCGAACTGTATATGTATGGTATATAGGCCTAAAATCTTTCACAAATGTGCCCCTCCCCCCATGCCCATTAGGGTTAAGCATGAAAGTCCTATTTATTTATTTTTTTACATAACTCTAGAAAATTTATATTTCAAAATTTTCTTATGTCATAGTTTTCAAAAAAAGATAAAGTAATTAACCCTACCTTTTTTGCATTGTATTCTTGCAAGTAAACAAATAAAAGCTGTAAAAGAAATTCATAACCATAAATTTGTAATCATAGTAACATCCATAATTTTTTTGAAGTGCCCATGCAACTTCTGCTAACTAGTATGTTGATTGGTTCATTGCTGTTTCGTGGCAGTCATATTTTCAATAATAGCAACTGACTTCAAAACACAACAATTTCAAAAGTAAACAAAGATAAACTGTAAGTTTCTGTTCCAACAAAGAAAATTATGACTTGATTTCCAAGCCAGGTGTATACTGATATCGCAGTAAATTCAAAACAAATTCAAAGCAAAAATGGATTCTATGTTTTTCTGGGATACTTTTCCCGATACTATGCACTATGCATATCGAGTATTGGACTGAAACCCCTGCGTCAGCAAGTTACGTGTTGAGAAGCCAAACTTCTCTCGTATATATTTAAAGTACCCTCCAAAAATACTTCTATTTTCATTGCACCTCAGTTCAAGAAGATTTCAAGTTAACAAAATAAAACGATGTATATGTCAACCAAAGAATATATTGTTGTTTTTTTAATTTCTAGCTCGTTAAAGGATATTTTCTTGATTGTTTTCTTTTATCGTAGCATCTTGAATCACTTAGTAAGTTAATGATTCTTATAAAATTTTGTCCCACATTCAGCAATTTTCTTCTAATAAAAGACGAAAATTATGCAAGAAAAAAAGAGATTTAAAGATATCCTTTGTTGACCATCATAGCAAAGCTTAATATTATGGTTAATATATGGTTACTTAATTGACAAAAGATAAAGAAGTGTCCACTTTCTCTACTTGATAAAAACAAGCAGTTGTTTATAGAACAATTTTGATGAACAAATTATTCCTCTATTCACTTTCAACGATATCTTTACTAAAGCACCTTCATCGCTCATTGCAAAATTAGTATTAAAAGTTTACTTTGCATCTAATTACTTCAAAAAATATATATATAATTCCTCATTCCCATTATACGAGTTTGCGCCTACAACTACCGACATGCTTTCGATATGAGAAATTTTCCGAGTTGTTGGATTTAGAGTTTTTGACGGTTTTTTATCATCTGGGTATCAAAAGAAACAGCATTAAAACTTTGTTTACATTCAGTTCGAATGGCTTTAGTTCCGTTGATGCCAGCAAAACTAGTTGTATTCAATTAATCCTTAAATATCTTTATTCTTACAACTTTATTGAGCTAATATCCCCTTTTTATCTTATAAAGTGACGAGAAAAAACAGAAGAAGAAAAGTCAACTGTCACAATTCGAATGTTTTGATTTTCGATGTTCTATTTTGAATATTCGAATATAAAGGAAAAGAATGTTATCCTTTTTTCTTTTGTTGCTATGAACATATCATGACAGAAAGAGAAGTTCGTGGATTTGAATAGTAAGTGCTTGCAAAAAAATTGGAAATGAGAAGGACATTATGAAACCTTTTTCAAAAGATGCATAATAATGTCAGGATGAACAATTTTTTTACCGAATTTGAAAATATTATTTATTTCAGTTTTTATGGCTATTTTAGTGAGAGTTTAGGCAAAGTTGCTTGGAACCAAAAATTTGACAAAACTCAATTTTTTCAATATATATAACGAATTATACCATTAGAAAGCTCTTAAAAAACTGTATAGAGGACTTTTAAACGAATATATGCAAAATCCTAACCTATCTTGAAAGAAATTGGCTTTAATTTAAAAAAATGCACCCGAAAAAAATGTTTAGGGCCCATTTTCTCGAATAATATAAAGAATTTGCATATAGTTGTCCGGTAAAAAAATTATTGTTCCTGACACTTATATACATCTTATGAAGTTGGTTTTAATTTCCTTTAAAAATGTTTGGTTCCCACTTTTTTGTGCAAGCAGCTACCTGACTAATAGTGATCGCCTGGTATGATGTTTTTTTGTTTTGTTATGCCAATTGTTTTTAACTCTAGTTCAAGGCTATCATTATAAGAGTTGTCCGAGTTATCAAGTTGTCGTGAACGCAATGCACTTCGGTAGTTGTAGGCGCAAACTCGTATAATGGGAATGGGGAATTGTATCTGTAAATTCATCCCTTTAGGGGGGTGTCACATGATAAAATCCAGCCCGGCAAACCCTCGCTTTTTATGAGGAGTTATCAACAAAGGTGAGATCTCGGAAAAACGGACCAGCCCGCTTTTCCCATGTGACACCCCCTTAGAAGTATGTTACTCGATAAATATCAATTAGGGACGATAAAAAAAACTAAAAAATGATCTGAATGGTCTACCTGCTATAAGAAGCTTTTGAATCATCTGTAAATCTGAGCTCTTTGTAGCTTGATGATGTAATAATATATTTGAATTGGTTTTACTTTTATCTAGAAAAATATTAACAAATTATAAGGAGGGCAAAGTTTGCATAGAGATTAAAATTAAATTATTAAAATCTGAATATTTTAGAACAATTGTTTGTGCCAATAGTTTGATCAGATAACAAAAATACAAGCAATTTCAATTATTTTGAGATAGTTCCAACACACTTTTCTATTAATAAAAAAAAAACTTATTTTCCAGACTAGCTCATACTTCAATAACATGTGCATGTAAATAATCCTTCTGAAGTGAACAAATATTGCATAAATAAGTTGCGTATTCTGTTTGTCACAATGTAATATGACACGTTTATCCTTGAAAAACCAACCAACATTTAAGAAAACTGAAAGTTTCCATTACATTATGTTAGAAAGGACAAAAACTTAACTGCTGAAAGAAAAAGTTTCTTGATGCTAATAATGAAAAAATAAAATAGAAATGATGAAAAACAGACTATATCTAACATTTGACTCGAGCATATGCAGCTTTATCTCATAAAATATTCTCGTGTATAATGCTAACACTAGATATTACCCTCTACAACCTGATACAAATCAACTAATGATAAAACATTACTTTGAACACATGATACTAAGCCCCCCACTAATTACTGCAGGTTAAACAAATTTCTGATAAATATCAAATAGTTTTATGATCTTTGGGGCACTTTTACCTCTGATGTTATGTAGTCAAAGTATTAATCTTTGACGAATACTAATGTTATTAAGATGCGGAAAACTTATGACGCTCATCATGCGAGACACACGTCTTGAGAAACTGTAGATTTAATACAAATTAAGGACCAACAAAAACTATTCAAATTCAGCACTATTGTGAAATTTAAAATTTTTATGAAAGTATAAAGCCTGAAGGATATGCCACATTTTTGAGGGCGAATTCTGGTATGTATTTTTAGACGCATAAGCACTTTAGCAATTTTTAACTATTTGGGACTAGTTTGGGCAAAAAGGGGTAAAATAGTAACTTAATATGATTGATTGAATGTGAGTGATTGAAGGTGTACTCAAATGGTAGGTGTTTCTCGGTTCGTGTACATACCACAAGAGTCCTTTGATTTTGTTTTAAGAAGAACACTATAGGAATAAATAACTTTGCATGTTAGCTCGTAGTTACTAAGGTTCTGATCTTCTCAAAGCATTATTTATCGAATACTTTTTCGTTTTTGTTTTGTATAATATAGACTGTTTGCGTATGACGTCATTTGACGAAAATTATGTTCAACGAAAAACATTTCCGACGAACTGTTTTGTCCGACGAAAATTTTGTCCGATATTGTTTTGTTCGATAAGGTATTTAAATCCACAAACTACTTTTTCTGTCATGATGTTTTACATTTAATGACAACAAAAGAATAATATTATTTTTCTTTATATTATATTATATTCTTTATATGTTCAAAAAAGAACATCGGAAATCAAAACATTCCTTTGTTTTTTATCGTCACTTCATAAGATAAAACGGGGACATAAGCTCAATTAAGTTGAAAGGATAAGGATAGTAAGGTAACATCACCGGAACTAAAGCCATTCGAGCTGAATGTAAACAAAGTTTTTTAATATTGTTTCTTTTGATGCTCAAATGAGAAAAAACCGTCCAAAGCTCTAGATCCAACAGCTCAGAAAATTTCTCATCGCAATGCACTTCGGTAGTTGTGAAGGTGCGAACTCGTAATATGGGAATGGGGAAGTGTATAATGTTTAATAAAAGTTACAAAATAACAATTACAAATTTATAACTAGCAAGTAGCTTCTGCTAAGGTGTCCCCTTAACAGGCTAAAGCTTTTGAGGTGGCTAAAGCTTTAAACTACAGGCATTTGAATAATTCTCCTATATCTGAAGCTAAAACCCTCTAGTCTGATTTGCATACATTGCAACGTGTTTTTTCCGTGTAGTGTAAGCTCTGCGAATCAGACTAAAACCCTCAAGTAGTTTTGCATTTCTGCTGAGATCGTACAATATATGTGTTAAGAACTAAGACAGAATGTATCCTTTTCAAAGTATTTCCCAGGGCCACAGTTAACTGGGTAGTAAATAATTATACAAACATATAAACGCAATTAATGATAATTACAGAGTAAAATTCCAAAAGCTCTTTGGGACACCCAGCGGATTTTTAGCTTTCATTATAAATTATAAAATATTATTTCTAGTAAGAAAAACCTATAACCAAATCTATTTTCAAATATGAATGTCTAGCCACAATTCCAACTCTAGTTATCGAAGAATTCAAACTTCCAAACTCCAACGAACATTTTAGAGTGTTCAAATGTTAAAAAATATCAATATTGTTCAAAAATAGTTGAACATCTTTTTATTACGGGTAGGCCCAGCGCTGCAAATAATTATTTTACATTGACCAGTCATAATGATCTCAAGA
>JAYRBV010029070.1:0-10147 GCA_036023255.1 Mitrocomella polydiademata
TTGCCATTTGCGGATCATATTCAGAATGGCATATTGGCAATTATACCCTTTGCGAAAGCCACAAAGGTTATTTGAAATAACAATGATTTGAGATTGCCAAGGCAAAATGCGGCATTTCCGGAGTGTAGAGGCGAATTGCAAGGACTGTTATAGGGATTAGTTGATTATAATTGATTAATTCAAAGAACTTTCTGATTTTTTTTATGCAATTTTTAGGTTTTTTACGTGTACTTACCTTCTCATGAAACACAAGTTTCAAATTGTGGCTCAGTACCCTCTCACCATATATCTAATCAAATTATGAAATTTCTTCCCTCAGTACAAAAATCTAACAATATAATTCTTTCTCATGTAACATATTTGATATTTGATCTCATTCACAATATAGTAGATCCAAAAGTTTATTTTTGAGTTTAAGAGTGGGGAGCAAATTTTCTTAATAGCAGCAAGACCTCAGGCAGCATTTGAACCTTTATTTCTGTATTTACTTCAACAGGCTAATACAGTCTTTTTTAATATCAGATTGAACAGATTTTAAATTTTTTTTCATACCTAAATTGGGCTAGTCCTCAAATCAAAAATTAATAAAAATCAAGACGCGAGAAGCAAGCTCCATAATCTAGCAAATTCACATTGAATACAAGGGTTTTGTTTTATGAAAATTGATTGAGTGGACCAAAGAGGATACTTGTTGCTTTATATTGTGTGTGCACATTGCTAGACCCAGACTTTCCCATCTTTTTAGGGTGAAAATTTACTTCAGTTTTGCCAGTTAACCCATGGGGAAATAAAGTATTATGTGTTTCAATGGAAAAAAATGTATATTCCACTATTCCTCTTGGTGTACACCCAGATATATTATTCAATTTATTCCTTTAGAGCAAACTTGTTCTGCTAAAGGGATTGAAAAATTAAAGTCATTTAATATCATATCTTTATACAGGGTTGATATTTAGATGGGTTTTAACTATGGAAATCTTTTAAAAAGATTGCTTCTATATATAGTGTTCATGTAGATTTTCTTAAAAAAATAGTATGCAAAGAAGTATTTTCCATATTGAGTTACAAAAAATTCAATACATCCATCTGAATTTTATATTGGTTTTTTCAGTTTCACTATAAGAAAAGGGTAAATAACTCGTTGGGAAATTTCACTGCTGTCTTATTCTGGTTGTGCTTTTAATAATAAATATAACTTTTAAAGATAACTTAAACTGTAAAAATGTATTTATTTTATGTACTAAGCTTTTCGGCTTATGCCATCATCAGGTATACAATGATAACTTAAACTCTTTTAAAGAATGTGAATGAGCAACTTTTATTATGCAGGCGACGGGACAGGATAATTACAATGAAGCTTGTTTGGTATTTAATTGTTCAAACATATTTGTGCTGTTTGAGAAAAGATATTTGAAAATGCTGTTGGTAAGATGGGCCTTGACTGTTTTGTGTTCAGGGAGCTCACAGGAAGCCTATGACCCCTCTAGATGCCAAATGTAAATGTTTGCTTAGTTTCTAATAGTTATTTACTATACATAAAAGGGGTGCCGATTTGATATAATTTAATGTATTCTGTTTTTTGTATATGATATGATATTCATGAATTATGATAAATATTTCACTGGTTTATGAATTGATGGACATCTACTGAATCGCATTCAAATCCCTCTCTCTCTGTATACATTTTTAATTTCTTTCTAGTAAGAAACTGTGAGATCACGGTGAGGGTTGTAAGAGAGAGAAGATTTGTTACTGTAAACTCTTTTTTTTTTACCTTTTTGAGGAGTAGGATTATATTAAATTATTCAAAGAAACTTCAGAAAATCAGAGTGATCAGAGTTGCAAGAGAGAAAGATAGGGTTGTATACCTTTCTTTTTCTGAATTATTTTTCCTCTAAACTTTCATTTAAGAAGAACTTAGCTTTTAAAACTCTCATTGTAAAAATAGTTCTTCAAAGTACACTACATAGGTTTAACATTTATAATTTATTTTATTTTAGTTATGTCTTCTTTTTTATCACAGGCACTTTTAAACTTCTTTCACAAAAAAGTCATGTTTTTCGTAATGTTTTGAACTTGTTTTTTTTCAAATTCTTAAGAGTTTGAAAACATATTCATTGTTCCGCATTCATTTATCATCCAAACTCTTGAATTAAAATGAACATATGTTTTCTTTTGTCTAAAGAAGTTAATTTTTTTTGGCTTCATAGCTATACATAGTTGGAGGAAGTTCTTATATATAAGGAAGAAAGAAAATAAAGACAGAGAAAGAAACTTTACCATGTTTCTTTTTTACTATTCATTCTCTTCTTCTTCCTTTTTTTCACCACTATTGGTTTTCTACCAATGTTGTTATGACTTACTTGTTTTTTTGGTAAAAAATGCAACATACGGTGAATTTGTGTTTTGTTTATGTACTGCCTACCTTCAATGACACTTATGTTATGTTGTGTAAATTAAAAATGTCCTTAGTCATTCATGAGAGAAGTAAAGAATGAAATATATCTTAACTCTTAACTTTTTTGAGTAGTTTTGGTTTGTATAGTGCCTGATCCTGTATTTCGGATTACTCTTCTGCAATGATACCGCAAATCCTGAAACTTTATTTTTGCAATGCATTACTCTGATAATATGAAAGCAATGATTTTAATCTTTGATTTTAGTTGTATAAATAATAATTGCTGAAATTGAAGTGATAGTTCTGATGTTTTTTAATCTATATTTAAATCTTGTATTCAATTCATTCCAGATCTTTTCAGTACACAAGTAAGAGGTAGGTCTTCAGGAACTTGTTTTTGGCAGGTGTTTTCCCTACCAATTCGCTTTTAATCTTCTTTTTTTTAAATCAAAATGTTGAGAGGAAAGTATGGTTACAATTTATTAGTGAGAATTTGCACTTTTAATAACTTGTTTATTGTAGCCCTTTGGAGTGTGTGACGAGAAATCCATGGGGACAGATTAAATTAACTTTCCTTTTTTCTCAACGCTGTAAAAGATAAGATAATGTTCTTTTTAACATATAAGGTTCCCTATTTATCGTCTTATCAGTTACATTGGAGTTTCAAAAAAGTAAAAAAAGAAAGAAGTAAAAAACTATGACCAATACTTTTGAATTTAAGGGAGTGGAATTTGTAAAAGTAATATTTATATCAGTCAGTTACGTATTGCTTGTAACATGAGTTACATTTTTCTATTTCCAATATTCATAAGAGAGCGCAAAGACTTTCATTGAAACTATATTTCATCTTCCTCATTCTCTTCTAATTTCTCTTGAGGAATAAAAAAAACAAAAAAACTAGGTCTCCTGCTACTTTTTGAATTATTAACAATTTTCAAAAAAGCATTCTTTACAAACCATCATAATGAAATTCTAGTGTGGGACTACTGTATACTGTGGAACAGTCCTACAGTTGAAATAATTCTTCTCTGTTGAAAGTAATGGCTCATTGCCTGAAATTGAATCTATTTTGGGGGTTTGTTCAGAACTCTCTCTCTCACTATCTCTCCATGAACCTATATGTGAGTCTGATATGTTTTTATCTAACTGTTATTTTCCTTTGCATGAGCACACACAGACTGATTAAACTATTTGATTGTTTCTCATTCTAAACGTACTAAAAATTCTCTGGATAAAAGTCTTTATATTTTGATTTGATGAATCTAATAGATTTTTTCAAAGGAAAGTTTAATTTTTCTTGTAAATAGAAATAGCAAAGAAAAGCTTTGAAAAATTAAATATACATTTTAAGGAAAAAAAAAATAAGGGGAGATAAATTGTAATATACAAGGGTGTATGTTTAGTGTTGGAGACTCAATTTTTCTCTTTCTCTTTCCTACTTTTTAATGGCTAAAATCAACTTTGTCTAAATATATTGTTTGTTTTCATACACCAAGTATTTTTGAAATTTTGTCAGTCTTGTGTGTTTTGCCGAAGGAAAGAAAAAGGGTTATTGTTTTACGTTTTTATTTTACCTAGGTTGAATTTTGTTAGTTGCTGTTTTGTTGGGTTATATAGCTTCTCGTGATAAGGATGGATTGATTACTGTTTATAGACAGTCTTTTATTTTTTTTTAGATTTTGTCAGTTTCGCTGTCGAGTAGAATTAATGAAGATATATTTTGATAATAGTAAAACTGCAGGGGGGAATCAAAATCTGTAAGCTTTCTTTGTTGTCTTTTGATTCTTTTTCTCTTCACTTTTCATTTTAGATCTTTCTCTATTCTATATATAAAATCATTAAATTTCTTTCTATGGACTTTGTTAGAAGAAAAAAAAGCCTTTTTAAAAATTGTACAATGGTGAATCTAGCACTCCATGTTTAAATGAATCTAGTGATTTACAAAACAATGAAGAATTATAAAAGAAGAAGAAAAAAAAATTGATTATTGAGTTACTGTAGGTTTGAAGCTGTGTGCTTTCATAGTGCTTTTAATAGTTTTGGATAGAAAAAAGTTTCTATTTCTCCGTTGGCCCCTGTATCCTTGCACTGTATTATAAACAGAAAAACAGCCAAATAATCAATGAGAACTGATCATTGTTCACATAAATGTAAGCTTTTGTGTATGTGTTTCTCAAGGTAAAGAATGTTATCTCTAGAAGAAAGCGTTGATAACAACTTCTCTTTATGGGAAAAGTTTATATCAAAATTTTTTCAAACAGATGTCATTGAACACTTATTATTATTATGGAGATGAAAAAGAAAACCTGAAAAAAAGAAAGAGAAAAGAAAGATTTGTATTTTTACACAGACATGAGGATGAACGGAGAAAGAGTAATATTTTTAAAAAACATTTTTTTTTCAAAGATTCACTCAGCTAATTCTCAATGGTATTAGGAATTCTGTAGTGTAGAACATTTTTATCAATTTGATGTTCCTAAATTATATGGATTTTAATATTTCTATTCTGTATTCTATGTATTCTTGGTTTTGTTCATACTTCACTTAGTTGCTTTGACTTTCCTCTCTCAGTAGCAACCCTTGTAGTACCTTTTAAGGAATTTTTTAGTTTAGAGTCCAGTTGTTTATAAAGAAAAAAATATTACTATAAACTCTTATGGATGTTATACAATACAATGGTCCAACTTGGCAGCATTGAGTAAGAATTTCTGTTTTTGTGTTTAATGTATTTGGTTGTGTTTTTGTTTGTCTTTAAAGGAAATAAGAAACAGGGCTTTTAAGAAACTGTACTGTACTGTTTTCTCACAAAAAATAAGAAACAGTTCTTATAAAAACAATTCATATTATATCAAGTCAATGATTTCTGAGTCACTACATTTTTCGTTGGTGAACATAGGAATAACAGTATATACCACAGCTTATTTCTTACTACTCTAAGTTAAGGTGTTCTTGGAACATTGCTTATAAAGAAAAAAAAGTACTATAAACTTTTATGGATGTTACACAATACTTTGGGTTAGAATTTCTGTTTTGTGTTTTGTTGTGTATTGTTGTGTCTTTAAAGGAAATTACAGTATGGACCACAGATTATCTCTTACTAATCTAAGTTAACATTTTCACTAATTTCAGATACCTCAAGATTGGATTCTACAAGAGTTTAAGAAAGAAGGAAGAATAATTTAAGTATTTAGGTCAAACTAATTTAACTATCTTAAACCGTGTATTCATGTAACTTTTTAACACAGAACATATTTCTAAGATTCTAAATATAATACATTTACAAAATAACTTTAAATCTAAAAAAGTATCATTGTGCAGAGAAATAACCTATTTTAGTAAGGTAAGTTATTTTATCTGATAATTAAATGACTGGTTTACTCAAAATAGTTATAGACTCTTCAATTTTTTAAGAAGGCTCTGTTTGATAGTAGTTTGATTTTTGACGTTTGTCCTCTGTAGAAAGAGTAATTTTATAATGATTCTTTCTACTAATCGTTTTAACTAGAATATAGAGGAATTTCATAATGAGCTATTTATTTTTGACCTTGGTGTTATTTCTCTTTGTGTGCCATCTAACGAATTGAAGTTGCCAGGGTGACCATTTAACAGTTAAGCGTTTTATTGAATTGTAATGTGTTAACAAACCTCCAGCAGACAGAAGATGGCTTACCGGATTAGATTAAATAAACAAGATTTTTTTGTCGGCCGTTGATAGGTGTTATTTGTAGCTTTTACTTATAGATATAATCTAGTTAAATAAATGTGATTGGAGAGTTGATATGTTTTTTATGTTTTTCATTTTGGTATGTTCAGGTCCATGTTATATTTCTATTCCAGTTTTTATTTTCTCTCCATCATAAGGGGCATGATTTTTTTTAAATAATGTTTTCTTTCGGCTACTTTGTGACGTTTAACTTAAAATGTGTTACTGCATTCAGAATATTAAGTGTTTTCTCTCTTGAAAGAACAATTTCACAGATCACCTTCTAATGTGTTGAGAGCTTTTTTTTCATTAATTTTGGTAGGTTTAGCTGTCATATTAAATACCATGCATTATTGTTGTGTGTTGTTCTCTTAAGGACAGGGTATTACGTATTGCAAAATGATGTGTTTCACCGAATGATGTGTCTCACCGAAACAAACAATTGGTATTAAGTTTTCGTTCAGTGTTTAGATGGTTCCCAGCACCTTAAAAAATGTATCTCTTTGTTAAAATCATTAAAAGATATTTCATGATTTTTGTCTAAAGGTTTAATCTTGAGGAGAGTAGAGAGATTCTGAGAAGAGAGACCGAAACAGAAATGTTGAGATAGAAAACAATTGTATTTGTAGCAAAACATTAAGACATTGTAATGCATAAGATTTTATTTTCAATTTATTGTATGAAATACTGTGCAGCTCCTGTAAAGATTTTAAATTAAATGAAATATGAAACTTTTCATTTGGATGCACAAAGCTATTTTAAGCTAGTTAAAGAGATGAATAATGTAAAAGATATCAGATTTTTTTAAACTTTTGATGTATTAAATGATGTAAGAATTGTCAGATTTGATATAAATGGTAGTATTTTAATTTAGAATTTTAAGGGGGCGTGTCCAATTTTTGATATGTTTATCAAAGTCTCCGTCTCCCTTTGTAAATTTTACTAGCTATGGTGGCTGACAGTATTAAACTCATTTACAGTACCGGCTTTTAATCATTAATGTAGCTTTCTACCTTTAAATATATTGTGTTAGTTTTTTCTTCCACTATACTTTATAGAGATTGCCAGAGACTATTTGTGTGTTTTTTTTCTCTCTCTCTATTTGTTTTTGATAAAACCAAACTCTCCCTCTCCACCTTTGTTGTTCAGTCTTTTTGTTGATAAAAAATACAATGTGATGTTAATATTGATAAACTTTTCACTTTGGCAAGCCATCTCTAATATGCTTTCATTGAAAGCAAGCGTTTGTAAACTTCGAACCCCTTTTTTATTTGTTTATCTCCTTATAAAGCAACAACTTTTTTTGACTTTTCAACTGTTGTTTGCTGAAAGTCATTCCGGTAGATTTTGGTTTTTTTCTCCACCTCCTGCAACGTTTTTAAGCTCACTAAAGTCTGTTTAATTTCACAGGGAATGAGTTAGTAAGTAGCATATTTATTTGTCAGTATACTTTTAATGCCAAGAGACCATCACAAACCGGTACAATCTAACAGTATGATTATAAACGAGATAGCCACCTTTGGTAAAGTTACAAGATCATTTTCTTTGACTTTTGTTTTTACATAATCGTGTCAACATCGTTGCAGAGATCTTTACAGCTATTAAATTTTAATAGCTTTTAACCTGTCAGTTTCCTTGTTGCTACGAGTTAATCACACACCTTGGCAACGTTGGTTTGCACAAAACAATATTATAAGTCTCTAAGGAGTGCTGAGTTGAGGACTTTTTAATTGCTGCTATTTTAGTAATTATAAAGTTATGAGTTATCTTTTATTGCTTTTACATTTGTGACTGAATGGGAAAGGGGAGTGGAGCTGCACATCTAAGGAAACACAATAAATACTTCAGAAGTGTGTACTGTTATTTTTATATAAGGGTTTGGTTGATGGATAAAAACCACACATGCAAGTTTGCTTGTGACATCCTGTGTTACTGTTTCTCATTTTTGTTTTGCATTAAATACATTTCATCATACAGCAGTAGCAGACTACTTGAGTAGCCTTGTTTACCTGAATTTGCATGCTGTAGAATGGGATATAGTATGGATCTTTTATATATTTCCCTTTAACCTTCATTTGTTTTCATCTAATATATTCCATTTGTTGTTTTATAGATCTGCAATGAAATAATAGCTTCATCTTCAAAATAGTTCTCATTAGAAGATATAAAATTGCTGCTCTACAACTACAGCTCTTGAAAAACAATGTCTAATGCAACTAATGCAACTGCCCCGCTCATGGCTTGTCCATCTATGTATACATGCAGCAAAGAGCACGAGGGCACATTGTTTTTACCGTTAATGAATGAATCTGATTGGCCTGTTGGCTTACGTGTTGTCTTGTACTTCGTCATGATGTTGTGGTTCTTTATGGGTGTGGCTATCGGTGCGGATTTGTTTATGTGTGCCATAGAAGTGATCACCAGTAAAACAAAAGTTATTCGCGTTGCAAATGAAGAAGAAGCTAAGGGCTATGAGGAGGTTGAAATAAGAGTCTGGAATGATACAGTAGCTAATCTCACTTTGATGGCTCTCGGTAGCTCTGCACCAGAAATTTTGCTCTCCATCATTGAAATTGTATCCAAAAATTTTGAAGCTGGAAAGTTGGGCCCTGGTACCATTGTTGGTAGTGCTTCATTCAATCTGCTCGTCATCACTGCTGTTTGTGTCATGGCTGTTGACAAGCCCAAGAAAATCAATTCTTTCAATGTATTTCTGACCACCGCCTTTTTCTCGGTGTTCGCTTACATTTGGTTGTTCTTGGTCATCCAGGTGATCTCAATTGGGCGCGTTCAGATCTGGGAATCCGCTATCACATTTTTGTGGTTCCCGATCCTGGTTATTTTGGCTTATATTGCTGATAAGGATTTGTGTGCCAACATCAGTCTGTTGAGAAGGAAGAAAGAGAGGATTGAATTAAGTAATTGACTATTTATTTCATTCTTTATGCAATTTTCCTGCAAATCTCTTATTCTTTCAGATTTTCAGCATAATGGCCTCTTTGCAGGAGAGTGTTTTCTATTGAAATGCAAGACGTAATGAACGCAATTTCAATAGAAAACACACTCCTGCGTATGCTCTGTAGTAATTAAAAAAAAACAATAAATAAACACAGCTTAGTTCTAATAAGAAATTCGCTACTTAGAAATATGCTACAGTGATTTTCTATCATTCCAACATTCACTGACCTGCATTATTAAAACCTTTGTGGTCCGATTTATGAGCTGTACTACAATCAGAGACATAAATTTATGGCAAAAGTAAAATCTAAGTTTGACGGTAATTTTTTCGTCAATCAAGTCGAGAAACAGTAAAACTCGAAAGTTTTCAAGTAACCTGGGTACTAGGCTACTGAAATCATCAGGATTCATCATATTGGTCCGAAACTAAGGCTCAAGGCTCCTGATAAATCTCTGAGATAAATCTCCATAACTCGCTAAACCCAATAAAACCAACTTTGAATTACTTGTGGTTTTTGAATTTTTGTCAAAATGTCGGAAAAGTGCCATAATTTATGACTGTAATTGACCTCTACGCAGGAGTGTGTTTTCTATTGAAATTGCGTTCATTACGTCTTGCATTTCAACAGAAAACACTCTCCTGCAAATTGGGTTTTTGACGAAATTGCCTACTGTTTTTTTTGGTGGAGGGGTGATCGATCAATCAATAACAAAATTGACCATTGCTTACATTTAGATAACATGGATTTGTTGGATGAGAAGGTGTTGAAGAAACACAGACCAGACCTCATTGAATACATGAAGGTATGTTTTTTGCCTTATATTTCTTTATGGTGCCCACAATTCTGGAAACTTCTGGAAATTCATGGAATTCCAAAATCTTTTTCCCTGGCCCTGAAAAGTCCTGGAAATTCATAATACTTTATTCTGAGAAACTTTCGCGAGGGGAAAAACTCACAAAATTTTTTGGATAAACTTTCGCGAATTGAGGAATGCAAAAAATTTTGCGATATAAACTTTCGCGAATAACCCCTTCTGAAATTTATAAAAGAGGGTTTTACACCATGTTTACTTAATTTTAGGGCTAT
>JAYRBV010029092.1:0-10146 GCA_036023255.1 Mitrocomella polydiademata
TTGCGTTTAATCATATTCACCTCAATATTAGGATTATAATCCTTTATCAAAGTGTCCTGTTAATTCAACCACAACAGGTTAACCGTTTTTACACTTGTATTATTAGTGTGGCGATCGCAGGTGCAAAAGAGAGAGACGTTTAAAATCGGTCGCATAGTAAAGAGTACTATTGCTATATCAAGTCTTATTCTCTGGGGGGCGCTGCAAGAAAATATCTATTCAGTACAATCATTAACAGAATTGCTCATATTAACTTTTTGTTTGAAAGTTCTTGAGCTAGAACAACGTCGAGATCTGTTTTTATTAGTTTTTTTAGGGTGTTTTATCAGCGCTTGTCAGTTGCTGTTTTCAACGAGCATTATATCCTTTAGTTATGCTTTATTATGTTTAGTGTTGTATCACGTCGTTTTAACACTATTGTTTTTTTCTACAAAAACGAACGCAGCGATGCGTCAATTTAGGGCTGCTATTAAAAAAGCGACGATTATTTTTTGTCAGGCATTACCTCTCGCTATCTGCCTTTTCATCATCATGCCTAGAATTGGTAGTTTATGGCAAATGCCGATTAATAGTAAAGTAGCGAAGACGGGTGTTTCTGACCAGCTTTCCATCGGTGATATTGGTCGCTTGAATCAAGATCACTCTCCAGCGATGAGGGTGACGTTCAAAGATCTTCAACAACGGCCTCAAAGTTCGCAGCTATATTGGAGAGGGTTAGTTTTTGAGAATTTTGATGGCGAGCTGTGGACTCGATCAAAGAAAGTAAAGCCGCTGCTTGTGAATCGACTAACTAATTTGAGGCAGGATAGAGAGCGGGAAACGAGTAGCGAGTCTCTTTCAACCCCGCCTCCTGTTTATGACTATCAAGTGATGTTAGAACCAACCAACTAACCTTGGTTGTACGCTCTAGCGAAACCTTGGGTGCAACGGGCAGATATCACTGTTTTTGGTGATGGAACATTAAGAAAAAGTGACGTTGTTAGACAGCGCTTCCAATACGATGTGAAGTCTTTTACAAATCCCCTTCGCTCATCTGAATTGCCCGTTGACGTTAGACGGCGTAACCTCGTTCTTCCTCAGAATATAAACCCTCGCAGCAAGGCGTATGCTGAAGCGTTAGTGAAAAAGCTCCCAAGAGCTGAAGACTTTATAGCGGCACTAATGCAGCGTTTTAAAAATGAATTTAGCTATACGCTTTCCCCAGGAGTAATAGGTTCAGATGACCGGATTGATGCCTTTTTTTTCGAGGACAAGCTGGGGTATTGCGAAGATTATTCTAGTAGTACTGTTTTTTTATTACGTGCTGCAGGATTCCCTGCCCGGATCGTTGCTGGGTATCAAGGGGGAGAGTGGAACAAAGAGCAACAATATTTATTGATCACCCAAGCAGATGCTCACGCTTGGGTTGAGGTGTGGATCGATGGTCGAGGCTGGCAAAGAATTGATCCGACGTCGTTTGTTGCACCTGATAGAATCCAACGGGGAGCGAATGAGTTTCTATCTAAACTACAGGCAGAGCCATCTTTTTTTCGATCGTTATCGACTTCACCTTGGCTACGCTCGTTGAGATTGTATTGGGATGGTACAAATTACCAATGGCATAAATGGGTTTTAGGTTATAACTCCGAGCAGCAGTTCTCAGTACTCATTGCTTGGCTTGGCGGTGTTGATGCTTGGAGAATCGGTTTATTAATTATTTTTGCTGGGTTAATCGTAGCAGGTTCAATCTTTTTTATGCCTTTAATGCGCCGCTTATATCGACAGTTACAATTGACAGATTCAGGGACGCCGTTCAAGCTTGTACGAGCCTTAGAGCGGGAAATGGAACGTGCTGGAGAACGTCGATTGAAAGGGGAGACATTGACCCATTTTATACAGCGGGTGCAACTAGTCTATCCAGAAAAGAGGGAGACGTTGCGGCAGTTAGACGCTTTGTTACAAGAGTTACTTTATCAGCCGTATACAGTGGCTACATTCACTTCAAAACAAAAACTATATTTTGATCAATTACTAAAAGATTTAAAAGTGAAATAACGAAAAAGCGTGGCTCCATAATTTATTCAATCGCTGTTTTTACTGCCATCAATGGAACTTGTCGCAAAAGTGATACTCGTAAAAGGGAACTTTAGGAGGTATTAGATGAAAAAGATTGTGTTATTGCCCTTGTATGTATTGTCTATATTTTTCATGTCACATGTATCAGCGATGGACTTTACCACGTTTGAAGGCAAAAAAAGTACGTTAGAAAATGAGGTGGGTTCTGGTAAGTGGTCACTGGTCGTTTTCTGGAGTCACACTTGTGGTATTTGTCGTAGAGAAACGCCGGCGTTAACAGCTTTCCACGTCAAGCATAAAAATATTGATGCGGAGGTCATCGGGGTCAATATTGATGGGCTTAAGGATAAATCGAAGTCAGAGGTATTCATGAGCGAGACCGGTATGGGGTTTCCTACATTTACTGCGAATATTGCCGACATCGCCGATGATTTTTTCCAGTTAACGGGTGAACCTTTTAGAGGTACTCCTACTTTTCTACTCTACGACTCTGCGGGTAAGTTACTCGGCACCCAAATAGGGCCTATTGAAACGAAAGCAGTTGAAGCGTTTATGCAGAAATACGCTGAGAATTCATAACTACATTCATATCACTCCCAGAGAGAAGAGCAGGGAGCCCGTGGAATCTGCTCTTTTCTGCGTTGAACATTATTGCGTTTCTACATTACGCTCCTACGAGAATGAAAAAGATGCTCCTCCTAGCGTTGTCCAAGCAGTACTTAGGGAGGGGCTGCCACTCAATTAGTATGAAACCCTTGCAGTGCCATTGTGTTCTAGAACACGTACTCTGTCGTTGATTCTGAAGAAGTTCGCTTGATCGACCTCTTGCACGATAGAGATCACTTCTCCGCTACTTAACCGAACACCGAGTTCCTGCCCTTGGGCACGGGTGGCCTTTTCTTCAATATTTTGGCCGATAATGCCACCAACAATACTGCCGACCACGGCCGCTATTTGCCTGCCGCTACCACCACCGACTTGGTTTCCTGCTATGCCGCCAATTGCTGCACCGCCTAATGTACCCACCACTCCGTCACTGCGCCCTTCAATGACAACGGGGCGAGCTGAAATAATTGTGCCAGTTTTTACCGTTTGGATACTTCTCGCTTCATCTCGAGAATAAGTATCACCCGTTAGACTGCCCCCAGCACAACCTGTTAGTAGTACGGTTGAGCTTAGAATAGCCCAAAATATACCTTTAGCTTTCATATGACACCCTTAGATTTAACTTGCTTTGATCTTTGATTTTCATTATAGCTAAATGTTCAATATAGATGTGTTGTTATCTGAACTCTCTAGCATCGTTTTCAATCGATCTATTTGTGTCTCTATCTTACAGTGAATAGAAATACAGTGAATTATTTATTATTAATGGAATAAGGAAGTATTGAACGTGGGCAAAGATCAAGAAAAAATAGTTTCTAGACAGAAAGTGGTCGTAGCCGGAGCCGGAATTGTCGGGGTCGTGACGGCACTTAACCTTATTCGCGAAGGCTTTGACGTGATCTTGATTGATAGAGATAAACCCGGTAGTGGCTGTTCTTTTGGCAATGCTGGGTTATTGGCTAGATCTTCATTTGTTCCATTATCTAATCGAAGTACATTGTTGCAGGTGCCTGGATGGCTACTGAAAAAGCAAGGGCCATTAAGTGTGCGCTGGCGTTATCTATTTAAAATGCTCCCTTGGTTACTCAATTATATTAAAGCTGGGTTTGCCAAAGATTTACGAGAAAAAGGTGAAGCCATAAACAATTTAACGGCGTCAAGTGTTGAACGCTATAAAACATTAGTGGCGTCAGCGGGCTGTGAAGAATTAATCACAGAAACGGATTATTTACAGATTTATCGCTCTAAAGAGGCCTTTGACAAGGCGGAGTCTGACATGAATGAGCGGCGTCGCCTTGGTTATAATATTTGTAATTTAAATCAACGGGATTTGCAGTCATTGGAACCTGCGTTAGCTGAAACATTTCATTTTGGACACCATTTACATGATCACGGTTTTGTTAAAGACCCTGAGGCGCTGGTCACTGCGTTAGCCCAACAGTTCTGTCGTGAAGGCGGTGTCTTTATTGAAGAGACCATAGTCGGTCTTTCTTCTGCGGTGGATGGCTGTATTGTCGTGACTAATAGGCAGCAAGTATCTTGTGATAAATTAGTGATAGCAGCGGGCGCATTCTCAGCGAGATTGACTGCGATGTTAGGAGTGAAAGTACCGTTAGAAACGGAGCGTGGTTATCATATTACTTGTCCCAATCTTGCATTATCTATTTCTCGGCCTATAATGGAAGGAGATAGTAAGTTTTTAGTGTCTCCAATGAATATGGGTATTCGGTTTGCAGGGACAGTAGAGCTGGCTGGATTAGATGCACCAGAAAACGAAAGAAGAATTGCGGTGATTGAAACGGGGGCTAAAAAAATGTTGCCGCAGTTGAATATTCAGGCTCGTACACAGTGGTTAGGTTTTCGACCGACGCTGCCTGATAGTTTACCGGTTATAAGTATTGTTCCCAATAAAGAAAACGTCATATTAGCATTTGGTCATCAGCACTTAGGACTGACTTGCGCCCCTGTGACGGCAGAACTTGTAACGGACATTATTTGTGGACGGAAATCGACAATAGATATGTCTCTTTACGACGTCAAAAGGTTCTTTTGATTGAGTTTTTACAGGATGAATCGTCTAAAAAAGTACGAGATTTAGTGACTTTCCTTATCACTCGGTAAGTTTTTGTTCTGTTATCTTGTTGATTCATATGCGTTAAATATTAATGGTATCTGATATGTAACGTAGATGTAAATAAATGTAACAAATGTAAATTCAGATTCCGAAGATGTTGTTTAATATAAAAAGGCTTGGTAGTATCAATAACAACTTCAAAACAATAAATATAAAAAAGGTACAGATGTATGGGGGCTAATCCCGATTTCTTGGTGCAGTTTATCAATGTACAAAAAAGTTACGATGGAGTTCATTTAGTAGTTAAAGATTTTAATGTTGATATGGTTCAAGGTGAATTTTTGACCATGCTAGGTCCGTCTGGATCTGGGAAGACAACATGTCTTATGATGCTCGCTGGTTTTGAAACTGCGACCAATGGCAGAATAATTTTAGATGGTCAATCAATCAATAATGTAGCGCCTCACAAGCGTGATATTGGTATGGTTTTCCAAAACTACGCACTTTTTCCTCATATGAGTGTTGCAGAAAATCTCGCCTTTCCTCTTCAAGTTCGCAAAATGGGTAAATCTGAAATCACTGATCGCGTTACTAAAGCGTTAAAAATGGTGAGACTTGATCATTTTGCAAGCCGTCGCCCCGCTCAATTATCCGGTGGCCAACAACAGCGTGTAGCGGTTGCTAGAGCACTTGTTTTCGAGCCGAAGCTGGTATTGATGGATGAGCCTTTAGGCGCCTTGGATAAAAATTTGCGTGAAGAAATGCAATATGAAATTAAGCATATTCATGAAGATTTAGGGGTTACTATGTTGTATGTAACTCATGATCAAGTAGAAGCTTTGACCATGTCAGACAGAATTGCAGTGTTTGACGACGGGATTGTGCAACAGCTTGCCTCTCCAAGTGTACTTTACGATGAGCCTGTCAATGCGTTTGTCGCTAATTTCATTGGTGAAAACAACCGTTTAATGGGGAAAGTAACCTCTATCGATGGTGAGACATGTAAAGTGGAGCTCGATGGCAATGGCGGTGTTGTTAGTGCACGTAAAGTCAATGTTGATAACGTGGGTGATAAAACAACATTGTCTCTGAGGCCCGAGCGCGTACTGGTGAATCCAGAACCGGGAATGTGCCCTAATAGCTGTGATGCCAAAGTAGAAGAGCTTATCTATCACGGAGACCACACACGAACGAGAGTCTCAGTTTCAGGTAATAGCGAATTTGTTATAAAAGTACCTAATACCCATAATCAACATCAACAGCACATGCAAAAAGGTGAATCTATTCGCATTGGATGGGAAACTAATGATTGTCGTGCTTTAGATGCGTAATTCGATTTATTAGAAATGTTTAGTGGTTAAGTAAGAAGTTATAGATTGAGGTGATGCATTGTCATTTTTATCTACTAAGACTCATAGAAAACAAGGGAAAAATAATAAAATGAAAAAACTATTAAAACCTAGCCTAATTGCTGTAGCTGTCGCTGCAGTTTCTATTACTACCTCTGTTCAAGCAGAAAAAACAATTACTGCTGTATCATGGGGTGGAGCTTATACTGAAAGCCAAACGCGTGCTTACCACGATCCTTGGACCGCGAAAACAGGCACAAAAATTCAAAACGAAGATAAGTCAAGTACCGCACTAGCGGGTGTTCGCTCTCAAGTACAGGCAAATAACGTGACTTGGGATATTGTGGACATGCTTGAAGGTGATGCGATGATTGCCTGTGATGAAGGTATCATTGAAGAGATTGATTATAATGCCATTCTAGCTGCAGCACCTGATGGGACACTGCCGACAGAAGATTTCGTTGGTGGAATGAACGGTTGTTTTATCCCTCAAATTGTATACGCGACAATGTTTGCATTTAACGATGAGCTATTTCCAGGCGAAAAGCCAAGTACCATCGCTGATATTTTTGATTTAGAAAAGTTCCCTGGTAAGCGTTCTCTGCAAAAAATTCCAGCGGGCAATTTAGAGTGGGCCCTTATGGCCGATGGCGTTGCTGGAGACAAAGTGTACGAAGTCTTGAGCACACCAGAAGGTGTGGAACGCGCATTTAAGAAGCTAGACACTATTAAAGACTCTGTTGTTTGGTGGGAAGCTGGAGCACAGCCACCACAACTACTAGCAGATAAAGAAGTAAGTATTGCAAGTAGCTTCAATGGACGTATTTTTAATGCTCAAGTTGTTGAAAAACAACCATTCACTATTATCTGGGATGGTCAGTTAGCTGAAATTGATGGTTGGGTTATTCCAAAAGGTAAGCTCGACGAAGGCATGAAAGCTTATCTGAAGTTTGCCACTGATACTCAGCGTCTAGCGGATCAATCAAAGTATATCTCTTATGGCCCAGCGCGTAAGTCTTCAGCACCGCTAGTCAGTACGCATGCGGATACGGGTGTTGATATGAAACCTCATATGCCAACCAATCCAGCGAACTTTTCTAACCCTGTGATCAAAGATGCTGAATGGTGGGCAAACAACGGTGATGATATGGCTGAACGTTTCAATGCTTGGCTAGCTAAATAAATAATACTGTAAATTAAAGTAAGTACGCCCCTTTTGATATCACTATATTGAAAGGGAAGGTGGCATTAAGAGTGATACTTTTTGCCGCCTGATTTTCTAGAGGGCTATAACTCTCTGGTGACATAAAAACAATAATAATGAGCCTATCAAGCTTTTATATGGTCGAGTAAGTATGGCAGATACATATTCCAAAGTAGGTGAAATGACGACAAATGATGGTGTTCCATTAAAAGTTAGTCTTCGCCGTTCTCAGCGTAAGTTAAAAATTTGGGCTTTTTTACTAGTAGCCCCTCTCCTTGTATTTATCACCGTTAGTTTTATCATCCCTGTTGTCAGTATGACAATGAGAGGCGTTGAAAACCCGCAAATACCTACTATCATGCCTTTAACCGTCAAGGCATTGTCCACGTGGGACGGCAAAAGCGTACCGAGTGAAGACGTTTTTGCTGCATTGGCGATTGATTTAAAAAAAGGTCGCGAAAATAAAGAAATAGGTAAGGTGGCAACACGCTTAAACTATGAACGCAGTGGGATGCGTCGTGTAATCACCGGATCTGCTCGCAAGGCTTCAAAGTTAAAGGAAGGGCCTTATAAAGAGAAGATGATTAAGATTAACAAGGCTTGGGCAGATGTTAATACGTGGTCGCTGATTAAACGTGAATCAGGTTTTTATACCAATTCTTATCTCATATCGGCGGTCGACTACAAAATAAATGATCAAGGTGAAGTCGTCAGTAAAGCGGAAGAAAAGCAGATCTATGTCCCGTTACTTGGACGAACTCTGTTGATGAGTGTCACTATTACCGTTATTTGTATTCTTCTGGCATATCCTATTGCCTATTTACTGGCAACTTTGCCGATGGCAAAAAGTAACTTATTAATGATATTAGTACTTTTGCCATTTTGGACATCACTATTAGTAAGAACGACAACGTGGATAGTGATACTTCAGACTCAGGGAGTGCTGAACGATGTGCTCGTGTGGTTGAATATCATTGATGATGATGGCCGATTACAAATGATATTTAATAAAACCGGAACCATTATAGCAATGACGCATATATTGCTTCCGTTTATGATTCTTCCTCTTTACAGTGTGATGAAAACGATACCGCCTTCTTATATGCGTGCCGCGCTATCCCTAGGGGCTAATCCTGTGGTTGCTTTTATTCGGGTGTATATACCGATGACAGTAACAGGTATCGGTGCAGGTAGCTTGCTCGTCTTTATTCTCTCCATCGGTTACTACATAACACCTGCCTTGGTGGGCGGACAAAGTGGTCTGCTGATTAGTAACATGATTGCGTATCATATGCAGAGCTCCCTAAACTGGGGACTGGCTGGAGCGCTTGGATTTATTTTACTGGTGATTGTTTTAGTGTTCTATACGCTTTATAACAAAGTCATTGGCATTGATAAGATGAAGATGGGGTAGGGACAAATGGCGATACCAATTTATGCAGGAAAACTTGAACGCAGCTGGTACTACTCTTATCGGATTATCTGCGCCTTAATCTTTCTTTTTTTGATCGGGCCAATACTGATAATTATCCCGCTGTCTTTTAATGTGCAGCCTTACTTCACTTTCACTCCTGAGATGTTATCACTAGATCCGGCGGGGTATTCGACCCGTTGGTATGCGGAGTTTTTTGGCAGTGAAGAGTGGATGAAGACCATTAAAAATAGCTTTATTATCGCAATTGCTTCTACGATTTTAGCGACTGGGCTTGGGACATTAGCCGCATTAGGGTTGTCTCGATCAGAAATGCCATTTCGTACATTGATAATGAGCTTGTTGATATCCCCAATGATTGTTCCGTTGATTATATCGGCGGCAGGGATGTTTTTCTTTTACTCCAGTATTAATTTAGCGGGTACTTATTTGGGGGTGATACTGGCACATACTGCATTGGGGATACCTTTTGTTGTTATTACCGTGACAGCGACTCTCTCTGGTTTTGACCAGTCTCTGACGCGTGCGGCGGCTGGTTTAGGGGCAACACCCTCTACCGCGTTCTTTAAGGTCATGCTGCCTCTAGTAACACCAGGAGTTGTTTCCGGAGCATTGTTTGCCTTTATAACTTCTTTTGATGAAGTTGTTATCGCCATATTTGTAGCAGGAGTTGACCAGAAAACAATTCCTTTACAGATGTGGAGCGGTATCCGAGAGCAGATAAGCCCGACGATTCTTGCAGTTGCAACAATACTTGTTGCCATTTCCATCGCGTTGTTAACTGTTTTGGAGCTACTGAGAAGACGCAGTGAAAAACAGAGAGGACTTGCGCCTGCTTAATTTGGATTAGTGATAATCGATATTGCATCAGCTCATAAAAGGCACTATTTATAGTGCCTTTTTTAATGGCATGGATAGCGGCTTTGTTTAAACTAGTGAGAGATGCATCCTGTAGTTGCCGTGCAAAATGTATTAGTGTGGTTTAGATAATTAAAGCTTTTTATGTAAGGTCGTTAGAAAAAAACAGTAAGATATGAAATAGCCTTGAAACTGAAATTGTTATAAAGAGTCATATTGCAAAGAATAATGCCTATAAGGACTGCATTTAGAGAGCAGTACATACAGGCGAGCAAACAAAGGGAAGGGGTCTAGTAGCGGTCTATCTTTTGTGGCAGCCGTAATATTAATAAAAGTGCACAGGAATAAAGATGTTCAGAAGTATCCTGCTTAATGGAGAAAAAGATGTCTTTAGCGAAAGTTTATACGCGGGCGCAATTGGGGATCCACGCCCCTTTAGTTGAAGTTGAAGTTCACTTATCGGGAGGCCTTCCGTCATTTCAACTGGTAGGCCGGTGGATTTCAAGCTAGTTGTCGCCTAATGTTTTAATTTATGCCACCTTATTGACTATAATTTCAACCTTCTGCT
>JAYRBV010029103.1:0-10146 GCA_036023255.1 Mitrocomella polydiademata
CCTCTCGATTAAGCGCCTCCCCTAAAGGTCGAAAAATTCAATAAGCGCCCCCGGCGCTAAATCGATCATTTACGGTATGCAAAAATCCACTTACATAAAGAAATAGCCTGTACTCCAAATTCAGAACTATTGCGGGGCTACGGCTCCTTAAAGAATATGTATAAAGAAGGTGTTTTGGTTCACCACACTGCTGACACAATATGATAAGTCACGACTTTGATGTCCAAAAGGAACCAGGCTTTTATTCTCATCAATCTTCTTGCTATAATACACCATTACATGTAACCGTACAAAAAAAGTAACTGTCCTCCTATTCTTATTACCTCTAAGAATAAAAACGGCAACAGAGAGTCACAGTAATGCCTTCCAACACCACCAACACTCTTTCTAACAAAACACCACCACAAAACTAATGTCTGTCTGTGCACATTATCTCATTAAGCCGTTTATACAAATATCTCCTAGACTCCTACACATTCGTGCTTTCATAACAAAAATGTTGATGTCAGTTTAGTTCATAGAAAATGACGAAATCATTTATTTCTGAGAACTTTGATTGGTTTGTTTATATGCACCCACTACCAGCAGCAAACAGTGTCAAATTATAAGATAGATGCGTTGTTATGTATATCTCGTTCCTACGAGAATATTTGTTATGACAGAATATAAACATCAACATATTCCAGTAGTAAAGTCTCTAAAAAAAGTCTGGAAGAACGAGGCAGAGACACAGACTATGCCTCGATTAATCCCGATGAAAATAAGAGACTTTCATATACTAAAGAATGATGTTATTTTTATATCTGTCACATGATTTTATATGCTAGAGCATGATCAAACATTAAGCCAGCTAACAGATTCCATTCATTTTGATTAAAAATAAATATAGTTCTTTTTTATCAGCAATCAATGTTCAATCAATGTTTCTCTATGTGAAAGAAGGCTATTAATTCAATTACAGTTACAAAAAGAGTTTGACATATTTCCATACTCACGTTTGCGAAAAATACCCGCCGCCATTTGACGTTAAAATTCACGGTCTTGGTTAGATTTAGAAGAAAGGTTTCCGATGGCGATTTTAGTGGTGGAAGGCTGTACTCAAAGAGCGCCAGGCAGGTTATATCACATACTAAAGATGAACAACCATTAACATTCACTCTTTTTGTTGAAGCAGTTCATGTAGGAAGCCATTCGTATATGAGAATGTGGACGAAAGTGAAAGTCAAGAAGATTGCTTTTTTACAGTTCGTCAGTTGTATTTCCTTTGTGCGGATTTAGAATTCATAATCAGTCGTTCTTTTATATAAAAAGTCTCTTAAATGTGTTTGTATAATCGAGGCAAATTTCATCAAATGCCTCGTTCTTCCAGTCTATTTTATGAGGTTTTGACAAGTGAACATGAATTGAAACTTTAGACACCCTCTGAAACCACCGGTCACTACTCTCTTAAACGTATTTGAAAGAATGAGACCTTGGGTGAAAATTCTCTCGATTTCCCAAAACAAGTTTTAAAGAGTCATTTTATATATAAAAGAAGGAATGGTCCCATCACACCGAAAGATGTATTGGGTATGTGTGTTGGTATTATGTGACCCCCGGTGGGTATAAGGGTGGTATACTGTGCAAAATGGGAAAATCTCGTCAATTTGTCATACAACTTTAGTTACGTATATATTAAATCTCCGTTAAAGATTTTCCCGCACCGTACGGCAGTCTGATACAGGCTAGCGAAACGTAGTTATCATAAATTATACCAACTGTATTTTTCATTATTTGTCTCAAGGTTCGATAATCAGACTAATAGTTTTCCTAAACACTTAAGCCTTACCCTTCATTTGGGAATTCAAGTGAGGCCAGTCGAGAGAGAACAAATTTTAACCTTTACCACAATTTAGTATAGTAGGATTGGAGTTTCAGAGAGAAAAAAATGCTTAGTTTCCGAAATTTTCTTGCTTGTGTGTATTTTACAGATGTATGGTAGGTATGGTATGTTTAGGCTTTCCGGCGACTTATCTGTGGCACAATCTACGGTATTTTTCTTAGGCGACAACAGGCTAAGTGATAAAACATCAAGCAAGGTGCGAAAAATCATTTGTACATTATATTATATCAAGAATGTAAATGTATATCTCTCAATATAAATACAATGTTATCTTTTCATATAAATATGTCCAATGCATTTCTCCATAAATCTCTTTTGCATAAATTTGTCATAAACTAAAAAAAACAACGTAATAAAAGACGCACTATCTGGGTATCGTATTATGTCTCCATCGTTTCTTTATTTACAAACATAAAAAACAAAACAACTTTAGTTTAATAAGTTAAGAATGCTCAACTGCTTCATCAAATTTTGGCGTTCTTATAAAAAAGCGTGATGTCACAAGTACATGTATAAAATAAGCATTTGTACTAGAAGTGTCCTAAAGAAAAACTTTCCGTTTCTAATGGAAATACAAAAGATTCCCTATAAGCAAATAAACAATCTAGCCTACACATTGGGAAAACTGATTTTTTTTCCATTCGACATTTCTTCTGACTTCTGTGACTTTTTATTTAATACACGCTAATTATGTGTTCAGGGATACGTATAAAGATTTATTTTACAAATCCCTGGTTTCTTGGACCTTTCTTTCTATGAACATTCACCAATATGTTGTTTTTTGCAATTAACTACTCTTCATCGCAAAATTTTAAAGAAGGTATCTTATTAAAAACAAACTGTTTGAAAGTTAACTAACAGACAAAGTTTTCACAGAGGATTTAAAGTTGATAGCGATATTTTAAGCAAACTGGAATCTCTTTTAAACAATTAAAAAGGCAATAAAGAGGATCTAGAAAAGTCTAGAAAAACAACAACAAAAAAACAATTAAAAAATGGAAAAATGAAAATAAAACCAACATTAAATCCTACAAAATAATTCAGGGAGTAGAATTCAAGTTACTGACTTTGAAGAAATGAAGAAAAAAAAATTGTTTTAAGGTACTCTGCCTTGGATTGAGGAGGACTTAACTAGAGGATAAAAACCTTGTTTAAAAATAAAGAATTGTAAAACTCCTACAAACACAACATAAAAAGTCATAGAAAATCTAGAGAGCTTGGAAACTAATGTCACGTGTCAGCGACGATTTTGTCTTCCACAATTCCACTCTCTGGAATTTTCGGAGAGATCTCTTCGTAGATGTGAAGGGTTTGGTAAACATGAGCCTTATCATCAACGTCACTGTAGTGAGCTGCTGAAGTTGAAGAGGAAGAAGGTATTGCACTTTTCGAGTCAAGGCTATCTCTGGACCCACGCCTTCCGCTCCCGCCTGACGGACAGTTCTTTTTCAGCGCCATAAAGATGACAATTAAGGACACTACAATCACAGGCAACGCAACGTAAAAGACTAGTGAAGTATCCAACATTGTTTCCGACGTGTCTTGGCTGCAAGTCTGTTCAGGGTCATACTGGAATGGCTTCAGGCGGTAGTAATGGTTATCCTTGAATTTGCAGTTCAAATATTCCTTACGTAAGGAGATTTGGAAATAGTAGGTGCTACACACTGTCAAGTTTTCTATCCGGAACTCTAACGGATCCGCATTTCTTAGTGGTAAAAGTTTGTTGGCTTTAGTGTTAGATTGACGAAGAAGAAAAGCATACTTCATTTTATTCAATGTGTGGTTCATGTAGCTCGGTTGAAAGAATCTCACATTTACACCGCGGTTCAGCAGTTCGTTATACTTCACATTAATGGTGCTGATTTTTGGTAAATAATAGTCACCATCGTCAGAGCAAAGACATTTGTCCGATCCATTATTATATATGAACTTGCTGGTGACTGAAGCTAAGGTGATGTTATTGTATATGAAAACTCGCAAGATGTATCCTTGTTGGATGCTGAGATCACCTTTATTTAAGTCGCACGTTATCTCAGCTGACTGCTCGTTGTAGGTACATTCAGAGTACATGAGCCATCCAGAGTTGTCGACGTTTGAACAATAACTCTCGTTCACGGGTTTGCTGCAAAGCTTTAATTGCGCTACAATTTGGATTCCACGAAATCTCTGCAACCCTTCTATTCGGTAGGTTGCAAGTGCATCATCTTCGCCTTTGAAAAAACAACTTGTTTCTCTCGCAACGTCAACAATATCATACGCCCATGATTTTCCAAAAGCCAGCAGGAGGGACAACAGAGTGACGCCCATATACAGATACATTGGAGGTTGTAGGCAACAATCAGTTATAAGTCATAAATCATCTATAAAGAAAAGTGAGGTATAAAGTCATAAATAGTTCCATATGGTCGCAAGGTTCATGGAACATCACCTTTATAGTGCAGCAAAAATATATGGTTAAAAAAATGGAAAAAACCACTTAACTATAAGCTGAAATCCACCGATCTGCAGGCCGGAACCAAGTATGAAAGCGGAAAATAAATAGTTTTGTTGATACAGTGTGGGTCTAATGTAGCCTGGATCTAAAAGCATAACCCTTAGCTCTTAGTACGAGGAATCAAAACAACCATCCTAAACCGGTAAAATCTACTTAGAAGAAGATGTGTATTTTCTATTGGTCACTTAGGGAGATTTTAGAAGATTTGAAACCGCTAGAAGATATTTGAGGAAAACGCAACAGGGAATTGCAATAGCAGAGTATTTATACAAACGAAACTTTAAAATGTAACTCTCTGGTTTTCTTTCAACTTTTTTTTTTGGGAGAGAGAAATGAGGAAAAATTAATAAAAATTAAACTGTAAAGAGTGATTAAAAAGTTGAGGAGAATCGAGGAGGCGGTGATTTCAGACCAAATGGAAAACACTCAAGAATTATGCGAGTGTTTTTGTTTTCCTGTTGAAAAAACTAAAAAGGATACTATGTCAAGGAGGCCAAGGTTTTTTTCTTCTTCAAATGTCATTCATAACTTTCTCTTGCCCTTTTAAATTTACTCACATCTACAGACAAAATACTGATAAATTCTTTTTAAAAAAGGTTCAGTGATCTATATGAAAACAAACCATGAAATGTGTTAAGACTTCCTAGAAAATCACAAATGAATTAGTCTTCACCCGCAAACTTTAAATCTAATTCAGCAAGAAGTCAACATTAGAAAAACCAACCTTTTTTTCAAAAACTTGTGTTCTCCATGCTGAACGAAATCAGGATTGAATTTCTTCACATTTTTTCCCCTACTGAAAGAAAGAGAAAACTCTCACGTGAATATTCTTTTCAATAGAGAAAGTAATACGTAGCAGAGCTCATTATATTCGTGATAACAGCTGAAGGGAAAATCAAATCATAACTATCAAAGAAAGACCCAGAAAAACAAAAACAATAAATATTTATTATAGTATAATACTTTAGTTTTTAAAGACTTTTTGTTTTGGACATTTTTTAAAAGGAATTGTTTTCATCGAAACTGTAACCAACATATAGTTTGTCTGTCGGTTTGAGACCATTCGTTCTTCTATAGAAAAGTCTCTTAAATTGGTCTGACAAATCAAGACAACTTTCATCAAATGCCTCGTTCTTTCAGACACGTTTAAGAGGATTTTGACCAGTGGTCTCAAACCGACAGATGAACGACCTGAAAAATGAAAAATGAACAAAACCATGAGTCATAATTGATTTATCATGGATAGAGGGGTAATCTGAAAAAGAGAGAAAAGCTACCTGTTGATATTTGACTTTATGATTTATGATTCATCGATACAACACATCATAATTCTGTTCTGATAACCAACCAGTTTGTTTAGATTAGTTTGAAAAGGATCTTTTTGTTAGTAGCTATATAAAATGATTTCACGAGAAACATTATATCGATGAAAGGGAATTTTTTCATCACATTATAGTAAACAGATGTATTGTTGCTTTGTTATCAAGAAATTGTAAAATAAAAGAAAGCTTTTGTTAAACAAGTAATTTGAAATTTCTGATTCAACTGATACATTATTCAAACTCAAACAGCTTCACTCTTCTCTGAAAAGACTGAACAAATGAATTTTAAATTCAAAAAGAAAAATCTTTTTTTAAATACCGATACCGACTAAAAGATTGTTTTACAGAAATTATTGGTTCCAAGATTTTCTTTCTAGGTTAATTTTCAATGGTAACAAGTAATGATATAAATCTAATGGTAAAAAAATCTTTTAATAGTTTTGTAGACACAACAAATATAGTGTGTAGTATGATTAAAAAAACTGGAGTTAAAAATATTTTTAGATTCACTTTTAAATACTTAATTCATAACAAGATAAATTAAAATCTTTTTAATGGTTTCATTATTACATTTCTCATGTAGTAAAATTTTGGTCAGATTCTTTTTAGAAAGCTTGCAGGTTTTTTGATTGCAACAAAGACTATTTTCAGATCTCAATGAGTAAATGTACATATATATACATAAATAAAATATCATAGTGTTAAAACTTTCCAATAATATATAAATATAGCTAGGATATAATCTATAAATATACATAAAATATCTTCGTTCTAAAATCATAATAACTAGTCAATTTCTTCATAAATTGGCTCTTCTGATTCTTCTCTTACATCAACCAATGATACTACACAGTCTGATTCCATTCTCACATTAATCAAAGAGTCTGTTTTCATCAGACTGCCATTACTAAAGCGATGTCTTATTTTGTCAACCATCGTTTTATCCAAACAGCAATAACACAAGATAATTATAATCACCCCTAACCCAGTGAGCACTCCCATCAAAACCCATTGCCAGGGTTCTCTCTCTTTCGGTGAGAAGTTATTTTTGTTGTACAACTCTAAACATCTTTTTGTGTCCAGTCCAAATAATAGATTTTTGGGGTTGTATGTGAAACTCTTCTTCATGGAAATATTCCTTTCTAACCTGCATTGGGATGTTTCAAAGGAAGTTTTGAAAGTGTACACTTTACACAATTCTAAATCGTTTATTTCCAGGGAAAATTCAAAATTTTGCTGGTCATTTTTCAAGTAAAATACATCCTTCCAGAAAATACCATCCTGATAAAGTTCAAATTGATATCGCAAAAAGCGTTGTTCAACAGAATCTAGAAAATTTTTGAAATTTATCATAGCTCGCCCACTTCTGAGGCTTTTGACTTGCACATTATTTGGAAGAAGTCTCGTCACTTCTGTACAATGACAAAGTTTGTGGTTTGTATGCATACCTCGTTTGGTAGAGTATAATAATGTTGAATCATTTTCTGAAACCTTAGCATAAACATAAAGTTTATAGTAGAACTCTGTGTAGTTTACATCACTATAATCACAAAGCACCTCAGACTTTCCAACTACAGAACATAATCCAAAGTATGTCCAATTTTGGCAATTATCACGGGAATTACAAATATCTGTTTCAACAAACACTTCATTTTGTGGCGGAATGGACAGTCCTTCAAAATGATAACCAAAACTGCCTCTGTATATATCTCGGATACAGTATGTTTGATTGTTTATGTCAATAACTTCTTCAGATGCAAATACTGTACATATGATGATGACCGTAAAACAAATCCTCATCTTTGTCACAATCTGTCATTTTTTATTATATTTTTCTAGAAACAAAAACAAAATAAGTTATTTCCCCTATTCAAAAATTGTTTTATCCTAATTCATTAAACCCAGCTTATTTTCAGTTCACTATTTTAAACTAGAGCCACTACATGGTATTATAGCAAAAAGGTCTGATCCCGATAAATAATTCTTCAAAAAGCCATTTTAAAAAGTAGCCTTGTTTGTAAAATAACGTTCTCTAATTCATAAATATATAATTAATGAATTAACATAAAAAAATACTCTTAACTGAGTCAGGTGTTTCTTAAAAAAAAGGCTAGTATACATGCAACCAGAACAGTAACAGTTAATCCTTTCAGTTTCTTTGGAAAATGATTGCAGAAATTATATTCTAAAAGAAAAAGGAGATAATGGCATTTCTTATTCCCAAGTATTGAGCAAATTTTATCACCTAGGAATTAGAGATTATATCAGAGCTACAAAAAATACTGCACAGTAAATTTTTTTGCATTGCCATAAGAAATGCCAGGGGGTAATACAGAAACTTCTTTGGACGTCAGTAGTGAGAGTATTCCTCGATATTGGCCCATCATAGTTGGGGCATGGAACAAGAATCTAGATGTCACAACCTTTTTGGGCTTCAAAATGAGGGGCCCAAAAGCAGTCAATGATATGAAAAATGACCTATATTACCTGCATGCAAAATATATATATACATGGGCATGATTACATTAAAAATGATACATTTCGTGATTTTTTTTTTAAACTAAAAAGTATGTATATTCTACTGCAATAATTATAAAGAACGAAGATACTTCTCTAAATCAAATAATGGATGTACACTACAGAATGTATTTAAAAACTTAGGGAGCCGCTTTGGGAAGTGCTATACAAATAATAGATTAAGTGACTAGAATAAAGAAACAAATGCATCCATTTTTAAATCCATTGCACCAACCCATTTTACTTAGATCTATAAAAATCTTCTATGGTACGTTATCAGCTGAACTCTTAAGCGTGTATCAAAAATCGTCGGTCACTTTGTTCCCGAATAGACTGGGAAAGCAGTCAATTAGGCATTAATAGAGCCCTACGATTTTTGATACACGCTTAAGAGTTCAGCTGATAACGTACCATAGAAGATTTTTATAAACTAAAGAGTAATCATTTTAAAAACTTTCTAGTAATTATTGTTTCGTGGAAGTAAGTCAAATAATTCGAGTTTTGACTTTCATTGTGAAAAGCTCTTTATACTGTTAAGTGAGGAAATTAACTAAAAGCAAATAATATATTATTGTTTATAATTAAAAAAAAAAAAAGATTTTAAAAATAAAACATGAAAACTTTTTATATTTGTATCACTATATTAAGTTTCCTATGATAAAGGTTTAATTTAAAAGAATAAACTATAAAATTGTGCTCACGTTTCTAAAATCAATAATTACAGTGAATCAAAATCTGCTGGTTGAAAGATAGAAGGCACATCACATTCTAAAGAGTTTAAACTTGTAAAAGTATTTTCTGTTGCTCCAGATGGTAAATGGTCTGGATAATCTTTATAATCACTGTTAGTTACTGCACTTTCAGTTCCTAGTATATAATTTTCTCTATGTTCCTTTTTTGTTTCTTTTTGAGGTGGATCAATTGGTTTTATACCGATTGTTGCATAAGGGATTTCTTCATAGATTGGCGGTTCACTGATAAGCTCATCAACTCGAATGTCGACTAAAGATTCCGTTTGTTTCAAACATCTTCTTTTAAAATACCAGATAAGAAAAACACTAATTAAAACTGAAACTATTGCTAGGGATGTCGGAATATACCACTTGTTGGGTTGAACAGGCTTTGTTATTTTTAATAGAACAGTGGTAGTCGTTAATTCTGTTGGAACGGTCTTCATAGTACATTTAACTTGAATTTCCTGCAAGCATCCACATTCTAAGCAAGGTGCAACCCCAATTTTATATGAACTATCATTAAGCACTAAGTTAACTTTATATTCCGTTTGGTGAGGTCTTCCTGTATGTACAAGTTGATTCTGATTATAGGTTTGGTGCAAGTAGTCCTTAATTTCCGTCAGATTTAAAGACTGCCACGAAGATCGAATCCAACCATTTTCAATACTGCATTCTAAGCCAGTTATGATTTGTTTGGCGAAAACTGTTTTAAAACTGTAACATGTCGATGCCGCAGGTTCATTTACACATTTGTAGTAACTGGAGTCAATACAGATACTCCCCAAAGGACAGATTTTGAAATTTTTCAAGACACAAGTTTTGTCCATACCAGAACATACATCAGTGGTGATATTACCAATATTTGTATAGATCCTATCTTTCTTTAATGTCAAACTGTTAATGCTGGTAGTGGTTTTCTTAAGCTTTAGGGATGTATTTGACATTTCCTTGTTTAATGTCATATCCAATATTGAAGAAGGGTAATTCTGGCAATCACAGTCTTCCCGTCCTCCATTAGCTGACCAATAATATTCATTTAAATCTTGCTTGGAAATCTTTTCTCTCAATTGCAAATCATAACTTCCTAATATAGAACGCCATATTTGGCAATGGATTGTTAGATTACTAAAAGTACAATCTGTTACATGTTCTAATTTTTTATTAAATCCATAATGTTGTAACTGAAACTCTACTCGG
>JAYRBV010029125.1:0-20478 GCA_036023255.1 Mitrocomella polydiademata
ATTTTATATTTCCTTCGTTGTATTTTTCATATAATTAATTTTTTAAATAGATTTAATCAATAAGTACATATTATTCAACTTTTTTTTCCACAGTGAAATCTTACCCGACTTGTCGTGTCTTGTTATGGTTAGTCTAGCTGCTTGCTCTTTATCTCTGCGGTGGTCTGTAGGCAACTCTTTGCTTTTCCGTATTTAATCACCCCAAAAAGCTGGGTGAATATTTATAAACAAAAAACTGAGATTTTCTGCATAAAATTAATCAAAAGGTTTGCTTACAGACAACCGCAGCGACAATTCTTAAAAAAGCGGAGAGTAGTGTAGAGTAGAGCAAAGTGGGATGTTGCGCAGACTAATGTTATTATGCGTGCTGAAGTATTTTGGTCTACAGTACCAGAAAAAGGTTTTTAAAAGACTTACCTTATAATGTCTACTCCTTAACTACCAAGGGACAGGAAATATATAAATTGGCTTCCCAGTATATTTTAACAACAACAACAACAACAACAACAACAGCAACAACAACAAAACGGTTTGAATTTTCTCTTTTGCGACCAGTTAACTCTTTGGAGAAAATAAATGGCAAATGGCAAAATTAATTAAGTCAGATATCTTGGTTCATTCTTAACTCAAGCTTTATAAGCAATGTTAACCCTAGTATCTGCACGGATACTCTTTTAACCAACTCCCAACAAAAACAAAAACTCACAAAATATACAAATATGGTTAGAGTAGCGTGTTTGAAATCGCCACTCTATAACCCGTCCTATCTATGGTACGGATATATACGGAATCATTTTAAATATTATTAGCCTGGGACGAGAAGAAAAGATAGGACGGGTATCCTGTCTACGTTAACCCTTACTTTTGTTATATCACAACTTTTCTTATAAATACCAGCAAAACAAAACGTAAAAATGTAAACTAAATAGTTACCTTATAATGTTCACTCCTTAACTACCAAGGGACAGAAACAAATATATACACAGTCAACACAGTTTGAATTTTTTCTGTAGAAGTAAGAACCAGCAATCACTTATGAATTTCTCAAAACAGCAAACTCGTACGCCTTCTTTCGATCTGAAGCACGTGCGAGTGTTTATTAAAAATACATTACGGAACAAAAACTAAACGCAATAATTGTCATGCCAGCAATTTGAATGTGGTTTCAAATTACATCGAGAGTCATTATAAAAAACAACTATCTATATATATCTTCGTCATATGATAAACAACAGAAGGAGAATGATCTTCTGATACCTAAAGGGTCTCACCTTTCGTTTCAGTTCACTCTTTCTCTCTGACTACTTTATTTACGGGAAAAAAAATTTGCTGGAAGAAAGTTTCGCGATTCAGCTCAAGCGCGAAATCTTTGCATTTTCGCAGGAATAAGCTTTTGTGGGTTATACCAGTTTTAATATATTTTGTGAGAAGAAACTTTCGCAGATACCCGTATTGCAAGTCTGAATTTCATATAGCATGAAAGGTAGTTTTTAAAATTATAACCAAGTTCATATGTTTTATAAATTATAAAACTTTCGCGGATGATGATTAATTTTGAAAGATTTCGCGGAATAAATTTCTGCGAAACTGGGAAAATAAACTGCGAAAGTAGATTCACTTTTAGGAAAGAAACAAAAACGGTCGTTCAAAAAATAATATTTTCTAGACTAGTTTACTAGTCTTTTAAGTCTGTCACCAACGTACAACTCTCTATATAGCGCGCATACATCAGTATTAATTAACACAAAGATCAAGAGTGGGGGTCGGTTTACGGGTTCTATGCTAGACTGGAGTCGTTCTTTCGGGAAATCGGAAAATCGGGAATTCTTTATATGATAGAAAGAACTTCTTTACCGTAAACACATCATATTAAAGTTATGAAATGGAAACAAAGGAAAGTCAACGACTAGCATTATCTAGTCTACAATCGTCGCCATTAATTTTTGGCACTTTTTTCTTAGTATACAACCACATAGGCTTTTCGGCCTCCCCTCCCCCTAATTCAATGTTGAATGGTCGCGTATCAGGTTTTGATTGCGCTATACAACATTGAATAAGGGGGGAGGGGGTGTTTTAGTTAAATTTTCATTTTGTGCCAGAATATACGGCTGCAATTGTAGGTCTATATATGTAAGAAAATATAACGAACGGGTTCTATCGAAATGGGCGAGTTAGTTGCGCCATATTTAAGTTTGCGCATTTTTTGTAAATTTAGGATTTTCATTAAGTCGTTCAGTAAGAAACGCTCTTGTGTTACGCGTAAAAAATGTGACTTTTTAAATGGAACAGTATACTATTCATAGCAAGACTAGGCTAGAAAAATAAACTTTAATTTGACATTGGATCGACAAACATTTATTTGTTGCAAACAAAACTAACATGTAATGTTTACAAAGACTAATATAAGTTCCTCGTAGCAACCGTGGCTTCTAGAGTATAAACAAAATATCATATGGTGTATATGGGGAAAGATTATTGGTGTGTTTCGGAGTTTAACTTTAGACTATAATTTGCGTGGAAAGTATATTATAAAGACCAAATTAAAGAAAATAAGACTAAGAAAGTCGTTCCAACGAAGATTTCATTTTTCTTACAATATAAAATTGTTTGTGTGTGTTTGGTATAGTATAACCTAATTCACAATTCAAAGTTACGCAGATGAATTTTACCCCTATAGAATCGCTTAAAATCTTTCGATCTTGGACGATTTCGAGTAGCTAGGACGAAAATTTTCCCAAAGTTCATATGCTCGTTTAGTCAGGAGAGGTGTTTTTAGTTATTAAACTATTTTTTTCCAAAGTATAAAAAATATCTCTATAATAATAAATCTCTTCTCTAAATGTACAAGTAAATGTCTATATTATTTTCAATGGTAGGTGCCCCTCACCTATGACCAATCACATTTGAAGATGTTCTCTTAGTCGTGAAGATTGAAACGTGTTTTCATTGTTTTTTAGCCAACCCCGTCCTAGCTTCGTCTCTAATCTCGACCTTTTTCAATCTTTCAATTACTCGGTTTGTTGACCCCCCTCCTGTCCCAATACCAGTATATCAAGGGCGAAGAAGGTTTAAGAGTTACCCTATTTTCTTTCTTTAGGAAATATGCATTAGGAAAATATGTATTCCTGGCTCGTAACCTTCGCAATCATTGGCTGCGGATTTCTTTTAACACTCGGGTCTGCACAAAATTCGCCAAATGTCTGTCAGTCACGCAATGAGACACAACAACACCGTGTTTGCAACGAAGACAATACTTTCTGTATGGATATGACATACATTGTCAAAATGATACAATGTCCTGATACATCGAATTGTTTCAATAGCAGCAAAAACGAAACACATCAAGTCTGCATACCTGCTACCTCGCATTGTTTTGACATGAATGCGCTGACGGAAATAACAACATGCAAGAACGTTAGTTATGTCCAAACACAAGGTAAGCATATAAGTTTTTGTCCAGGTTTACCAAAACTGAGAAACTTTAAAAACTAGCGTAACATTTTGTTTCAATTTTGCTCTGTTAACAAAATATATTTTTTTCAGTGAGACTGAGGGCAATCTTGAATTCAAATGCTATATACTCTTAGTATAACTATATCTAGTTTAAACAGATGTTGAATGTACTTTCTTTCTTTTTCTTCCTCTAGTTCAAACCTCGACCCCATCAAATATGTTCTCAACAAATACCGAAGTTTTCTCCCCAACAAGACATTTGTCTTCAATGATTCAGTCCTCGATAAACATTTGTCAGTCACGCAATGAAACACAACAACACCGTGTTTGCAACGAAGACAATACTTTCTGTATGGATATGACATACATTGTCAAAATGATACAATGTCCTGATACATCGAATTGTTTCAATAGCAGCAAAAATGAAACACATCAAGTTTGTATACCTGCAACCTTGCATTGTTTTGACATGAATGCGCTGACGGAAATAACAACATGCAAGAACGTTAGTTACGTTCAAACACAAGGTAAGAATATAAGTTTTTGTCCAGGTCTAGAATAAATCAAGGAACCCTAAAATAAGAGAGCATATAGTTTGAATCTTTCTGTTTCATCTTCTAGTTCAAACCTCGACTCCATCAAATCTGTTCACAACAAGTACCGAAGTTTTCTCCCCAACAAGACATTTGTCTTCAATGATTCAGTCCTTGATAAATATTTGTCAGTCACACAATGAAACACAACAACACCGTGTTTGCAACGAAGATAATACTTTCTGTATGGATATGACATACATTGTCAAAACGATACAATGTCCTGATACATTGAATTGTTTCAATAGCAGCAAAAACGAAACACATCAAGTCTGCATACCTGCTACCTCGCATTGTTTTGACATGAATGCGCTTACGGAAATAACAACATGCAAGAACGTTAGTTACTTTCAAACACAAGGTAAGAATAGAAGTTTTTGTCCAGGTCTAGAATAAATCAAGGAACCCTAAAATAAGAGAGCATATGGTTTGAATCTTTCTGTTTCATCTTCTAGTTCAAACCTCGACTCCATCAAATCTGTTCACAACAAATACCGAAGTTTTCTCCCCAACAAGACATTTGTCTTCAATGATTCAGTCCTCGATAAACATTTGTCAGTCACGCAATGAAACACAACAACACCGTGTTTGCAACGAAGACAATACTTTCTGTATGGATATGACATACATTGTCAAAATGATACAATGTCCTGATACATCGAATTGTTTCAATAGCAGCAAAAATGAAACACATCAAGTTTGTATACCTGCTACCTCGCATTGTTTTGACATGAATGCGCTGACGGAAATGACAACATGCAAGAACGTTAGTTACGTCCAAACACAAGGTAAGCATAGAAGTGTACCTTAGGTATAAAAAAACCGAGCAGTTCTAGAATAAGGGAAAGTTTTGTTTAAAAAACATTTGTATCAATAAACTGAAGTACAATTTTTCCAGCAAGGGTAATCTTAAAATTTAATGTCCCTTGGTGACTTGCTTGACCGAAATTATCTGGCGCAGCTAAAGAAAAAAACAAGAGAAAATTCTCTGGAAACCATGCTACCTCGTTCCCATGGTAAAAAAGCGAAAAAAGACCCTGGGAACGAGGTTGGAAACCATGTCTAGTTTAAACAACTGTGTTACCAAGTGCACTTCGCTTCATCCTTCTCTTTCTAGTTCAAACGTCAACTTCTAGTACCGAAGTTCTCTCTCCGGCAAGCAATAATATCAGTACCATTCAACTACAAGGTAAGAATAAACCGATCCTTAGAAATGAATTTCAACTAGCCCCGCATGTTCGTTTTCACTTTTAAAATTTGTTTGTAAATAAAGAATCGTTCATAAACATAATAACAACATCACTTCCGCCGTTTCATATCATCAAGAAATGGTTTTCCCTTATAACATTGCTTCAACCACTAACCAGTTCTGCACCGATTATTCGCATATCACAGTTAAAAATAGTCCGTACCAAAGGAAAAGGAAAGAATAATTTTTTGTTTTACTACCGTTGCGAGGTGCAGGTTTTCATCAAAAGCTACGTTTACACCCTGCTCTCGCGAACATTATAGTCGAACTCGCAGACCTTGACAAAAACACATCTGTGTGATATATGCGAGTGATATGCGAGTTTACATTAACATAACCGTGTTATTGTATCAGGTCTGCGAATAGTTTTAATAATGTATGTATAAGAATCATACGTCGGTTAGTGAAGATATTTTTGGCTAATTATGTCAACTTTTTATGATTTCCGTCGGAATCTTATAAAGTATTTTGTTTTGAATGAGTAGGCGGAAACATACCGTTGCTAATCCTAATGCTTGATGCTTTAGTCATTTTAGAACTATTTATGTAGGAACTAAAATTCTTTAGGTGATATTTTTTTCTATAGATTTGTTCATCTTCTTTCTGCACATGTTTTTATTAAAAAAGGCATGCTTTCATGGATACAACCTATTTATTCCGTAGTTATGCTGAATCAGCTAGTTTGCACTCTGATTACTTCTGAATAAGCGCGAGGAATGGCCCCACTTTCTATAACTTATTAGTTTGTCTAGATTTAAATATACTTTAGTAAGTGCAACCAAGCAGTAGTAAACAGGGCAGATGTTTACAAATTTCAAAAAACAAGTTGACATTTGTAAAAGAGAAATCACGAATCAAGTCAAAGAAAATGGCCAGATTGATTTACTCTCCGAAACAACTTTTTTACGTTATTTTTAAAAGCATGATAGGAATTTTTTGTTGAATGGAATGGCAATTTATTATCCCACATAGATAAGACCACATTCTACTATTATGTTTTTACAAGAAGACTACAAAACGCAGATTTTGTTACTTTCGCTGTTTGTTCTTCTAACAAGTAATACACGATGTCAATCTACAGGTAACTCTCTTACTCAGGTTTAGCCACAATCACAAGAAAAATAAATATTAAGGTAGAGGTCCCTCTCTGTTCAAAAATCTTGATGAGATTGGCAACAGAAAAGGTTTGAAGGATCTATAAAAAGAGCTAAATGTTTTTAATACCGTCAATCGATGCAACTTGGCCACCCCATTATAACTTGGCCATCACAACAACAAACCGAATTCAAGGTCTGTAAAAAAACACGTCCGTACACACCAAGTTTCATAGAACGAAAAAATCTTAAACGATATCTTGATCAACAGTCTAACTCTAAATACGAGCTACGTTCAATAGTATTTCTATCCCCAAGGGACCATAAAAGTTACTTGTCTGCTTTTTTCATCAAATGTAAGTAGAGCCTAAACATTGTCATAAGTTTGTGTGCGGTAGTGAAATCCCCAAATGAATAAAAAGCACAATTTTTTATTATGGCTTTCGCTTCGACGATTTTAAAAACATCTAAATATTAGTTGCATGCAGTGTGGTTGTTGAACTGGAAGGATATGTTTATAATAATATGTTTGTAGTTTACAGACGCGGAATTCGGTTTGTTGTTGTGATGGCCAAGTTATATTGGGGTAGCCAAGTTGCATCGATTGACGGTATACTGTCAAAATATGGTGTATATACAACTTTGAACACTCAGTACATACAAACATGAACACTTTGTAAACAAATAAATCTATGTGCTGCAAATTAGACTAACAGCCTCACTAAAAGATCTACTGCTACTGGAATGATATGTGGATGTATTTTTCAGAATCCAGATACTGTATAATGTCATATTTCTTTTACAAACCATTCATTTTTAACTGTATGTTCCAAAGTTCTACATATTGACAGTAATTTTCAATGAAAAGTTCAGTAGATATTTTTCATATCACAAGCTACAATCTTGGTTTCAACCGTGAAAAGGGTCAAACAGACAAATCTACGGAAACAATAATCTACTTGTGACAGCACAAATGTCTTCATGATTAGATAGATAGATATATTTTTTATTTCACCGTTATAAGTTTCATACAAAGGTTATGTTTGATACAATATAAATAAATGGCCGGAGCAAGAAAAAGACAGTATGTCTTACAGTATCGCCAAGCCCCGTTTTTGAACAAATATGAGAATGGTATTTTTATATAGGATACAATAAAAGTTGATTATATAAAATATATTAAAAAGTATAATATATATATTTTTAGAAGTATTTACATAGATCTGTCAAATTAGTTTGTAGTAATAATGTTTTTACAGTTTTACTAAAGGTGTTTAAAGAAACTATAACTTTATGTTCGTTAAAAAGAAGGTTGTTCCAGACATAAGGCCCTCTGTGCCTGATTGAAAACATACTGGATTTTAATATGGTTTTTGGAATTTTATAACTGTGTTTTGAGAACCGAGTATTGTATTTTGTATTCACTTTTTGTAATTGATCGATAAAGAGTTTTTGGTAAAAAATTATGTTTCATTACGTGAGAATGTTTGTGCCGTCACAAGTAGATTATCGTTTCCGTAGATTTGTTTGTTTGACCCTTTTCACAGCTAAAATCCAAGATTGCAGTGCGATATGAAAAAGGTCTTATATCACACTCCACCTCTGTACTGTTTCTATGTAACATCTTTGACATAAAACACTGAGGTGTGGGGGAGTTAAGACGTTGTGCCATCACAAGTAGATTATTGTTTCCATACATTTGTTTGTTTGTCCCTTTTTCGGCTAAAATACAAGATTGCAGCGCAATATGAAATTCATCTATTTTTCCACTAAATAAACCCTTGATTATTCTTGCATAACCCTAAATGACACTAGCATGTGATGAAAACCTTGATTTACTATAAACTCTAAAAAGTGATAATGCAGTAAATTTAGCTTTTTGATAGGAAATATTTAATTTTAGTTTATCCATTGTTTTTTCTAGTTCAAACTTCAACCATATCAAGCTTTTTGGCACAAAGTACCACCATACCAAGTATCTCTCCGTCAAGCCTTATGCCTTTGAGCTCTCAAGATGTTCTCTTATCGAAGATTACAGCAAATTCAATTGCCAATAGCTCTTCTTTGCATGTAACCACAAAACTTGTAACCAGTATTAACATGAATATAACGTCAACAGCATCTGTTTCGTCTTCTTCATCTTTATCAGGCATTTGGAATGCTTCATCATTATTATCAATCAATGGTAATGTATCATCCTCAAATGGTACACAACCAATCACACCATCAAGTATTTCTTCTCCTTCAATTACAACTATGATATCACATTCAAAAACTGTTGGTGATCAATCTAATATTACAACTAGTCTTTCTTCTACAATCCCAGAAATGACACAGAGTACAATGACCAGTTCTGGACAATTTACCAACAACACAATTGGTATTCATCCTTCCAGTAGCTCACTATATATTTCAAGCAATCCTTTTATAAACAGTTCTAGCTCAATATTTGTTTCAAGTAACTCTTTCACAAACTTTTCCAGTTCACTATATGCTTCAAGTAATCCTTTTATAAGCAGTTCACAAACATATAATACAACACAAACACTTGTTACAAATTCAAATTCTATAAACTCATCCAAGCAAACCAATATATCAGTGATCACATCAACAGTATCGAATTTCTCACAAGATTTTTCAACATCAGCTCCTTTATCCAGTGCAAAGAAAACAAGTACAATTTCTTTAAAATCATCAACAGTAGCTGACACTAATTTCTCAAGAGCCATTTCAAATAGCACAGTAGAATCAGTGAAAACAACTTCCATGACACAAACATTTGCAGAATCAACCTCAAATCAATTGACTATGAGTGTTTTACCTCCTTCCATTTCTATGGTATTTAGTGATACGAGCAAAGTGATACAGATATTACCAACCCAAACTAAGGCAGTTGCAAAAACAACTGTACCACCATCTTCATTTTATTCCAGTGTTAATGTTATTTGTTCGTCATTTGTTACGGTGATCGTTGAACAATGCTCAGTAGCAGTAACTTCGATTCTCTCTGGTGTATCAGATTATGTTTCCGAAGAGACATTTGTTACAAATTCTACTGGATTTCTCTTATTAACAAGCCAAAATTCTTTGATTGATTCTCGTATTTCTACTGAACTGCCTATTACAACTACAAAGTTAATAAGACCGTCATCAACGCAAACTTTATTGCCAAATATTTCAGGGACAATATCTTCCACCATCGAAATGAAGACCACTGAGAATAATTCAACTTTAACTTTATCGAAGTTGGTAATATCTATAACAGTATCAAGCATACTACCATCTAACAGTAGAACAGTTAACAGAAGTAGTGGCAGTATAATAGTATCTGCAAGCAGTTCTCCACTGACAAGCAATTTGACGATCAATTCACCATTTTCTACAAATCTTTCCAGTGAAATTGCCTTCACTTCAAACTTGATAGAACCAACGTCAGTAAAAACACCATCTACAAACGTTTCACAGACAAATTTTGCAAACTTTTCATCTGTAAGGATAGAGAAGTCTGAAAACAGTTCAGTCTTAACATCTACAATAAGCATGTTGAATGCTACAAAATCAAATGGATTTCAGCAATCTACATTAACTGAAATCCAACAAACAGATGCTCTTGTTACCCCAAGTCCAGCCACGTCAATGCAATTGTCAACTAAAGTTGATAGTTCAATATTGAGTTCCATAAACATTCTGTCTTCAAATATTTCAAGTATCATTTCAGTGAACACTTTATCTGAAGTTTTACGACTTAGTTCAAGCAATAGTTCTTTTTCGATCATTAATGCAACCAGCATTCTAACGAATCTCACAAGTGCACAATCTGTCACAAGTAGTGTATCAAGTTCAATGGTATCACCAGGAGGTGGAAAGCGAAGAAAACGTAGAAATGTTAATGGTCAATCAAGTGTAGCGAATGGATCAGCAACTGTAATGGATATGCCATCAAGTATATTGATGGACTTCTCATCAATTAATACATTCATTTCGGACTCTTCCATTCGAAACTTGAGTTTCTCTACAGAAATGATTTCACCATCAACAGTATCAACATTGCTGAACAGTACAGATGCTAAAACTCTTGCTGTCAATGCAACTAGTAATGTCCTTAGCAATTCTCAGCTACAGCAGACATTTGCAACAAGCGCATTGATATCATTACAACCACCAATGTCAAATAATTTCAGTGATGGGCTGACATCTCCACTATCTACTTTGATGAAATCATCAAATTCCCTGGCTTACAGTGTGCAAAATAACAGTCAAATTGCTTCATCTACGATGATCAACTCAAAGTCAAAACAAACAACATCTCCATTGCAAGAATCACTTGGTATTTGTAAAAGAACTTTAACAACTTCATTCTGCTATAGTGTAACAGCAGCCATGAATATGACAACATCAAGTATTTTGGTATCAACAAACAGCCAAACAGCAGTTACAGGTATTTCAATAAACTACACATCAACAAACCAACTGACAACACAAACAATTGTTACTCATCAAAACTCATCTACTTTTGCACCAACAAACCAAACACGACAGACTACAAAAATCACTTACGCAACAATGACTGTTACTTCGATTGACACTCATCAAAACACGTCTACGTTTGCATCAACAAACATATTATCTACTAACATTGTACCAACAACGACAACGACTGCAAGTAAACATTTTGTAACATCAGAAATAACAAGCTTGTCTACTTCAGTTTCAGTTGATCCTTCGTCTATTGCAATCACATCGGGAGCCTCAATTAGATCAAGCACTTCAACCATATTAATGTCGTCAGCAGTAGGAACAACTTCTGTCACCCCAACTGTCACACCAGCAGCAAAGAATCAAACATTACTACAAATTGATCTTATTATAACTGACCTCTCCATCAATGTCAACAGTGTAGCTTTTATTAACGAAACGGAACAAAAACTGGTTGACACCTATGCTGCTGCCATATTAATTCAGAAGATTCAAAAGCGAAGAAAAAGGAGGTCTACAAATGGGCCGTACGAAGTTCAGGTGGGTTTAAACTTCTCTTAAGAAACTTCTATTTAGTAAAACAGTAGAGTGATTTCTTTCCAACGGATAATTATTTGATTGGTTAACTCATGCCATGTGGTCAATACAAATTTTTAAAGAAATACTGACTTTGGTCTAGTGGGATCATTTGTATATAGATGGTTTAGATCTAGCTTATATTATACTTTTTTAAATATGTATGTAATTCGTATATTCATGGCCATGTCAAATTTGAAAACCAACTTGTGGAAGAAATTATTAAGAATTATTTAAAATCAAAAGCAAAATTTATTTTAGTACAGTAGAATTCATCTCCTTCAAGGAATGACAGTTTCAGCTAGAAATATGTTTCGGAAATTTCTTTTCCATAATTATAGATTAATTCTGTATCTCGGAATGGATCTGATGTTAAGATAAGATTTTCAGTCAAAGAAAATGGAAAAGATGTCCCCCCAGAACAAGCTTCGGAAACATTTAATCTTTACAGCAGAAGCGGTTTACAAAAACGCTTAGGATATCCGGTGAGTATCTATCATTTAAAAATATATATATTTGATACTGTTAGTACTAAGTGCCAGAAATCTCACCAGTAGATGATTTACTGTTATAACAGACCAAGATTATAACCCTGACGGCAAAATTATCAAAAAGTACACAGAGGTGTTTCTTATCTATTGTCGTCCTGAAATATTGGGTTCTTTATGGGGACATCCACATAGTAAAAGCATACAGTACAGTAGGGTAAAAACTGCCAGCAAAATATGTCATAAAGAGTACAAAGGGGGAGGGAGAAATTTTGCGATTTTTGCTATGTGGATGCCCCCAACCTATCAATGGAAAAACCCTCTTTATAAGCTTTAGCAAGTATTTTGTCTGCTTAGTATGAGAAGAAGTTTGTTTTTTTATTTCAAGATTTCTAATCCAGTTTCTGAGGTGAACCCGATCATTTCCTACAAGTTATCAGATCTTATGGCTGTGCTCCTTGAAGGCTCCAATACTACAAACAGTATCTCAGTACCATCAAACCAAAACCTTTTCAAAACCAACATGGCATTGTTTTATAAACAACGTTTGCAACCAGATGCCCAAGACGTTGCAGTGGAGGTATAAATTTTGTGTAATTTCTTAGACAGTCAACCATATTGAAATGCTCAGAGTGCTCGAATTGGTAGGTAACAAACAGTATTGAAGAAAAAACAACCACCTTATCTGCATTACAATTGATAATGTTGAAAAATAAATTTTTATGGGATTAGCATTCATTGACTAGAAGAAGAACACAGGTTGCAGTGAAGTAGTGGCAAAAAGTATTAGACTGCAGAGAGACGGATTGGTCTAGTTTTTAAAAAATAAGCTGATGTGAATTAGGCCCAATTTCTCTGAGAACTTGATTTGCAAAAATGATTGATCGATTGATCAGTCTGTGGGAAATATCCTAAACAAATGTAAAATTTGTAAAATGTTGAAACGCGCAGTGGAAATTCCAGTTGAACAGGCAATTTTTGATTAGTAGACCCTCATTTTGTTTTGACTGTAAATGTTTTCTTTGGGGTATTACTGTATTCCTGACTTGTCTTTAAAGCCATACGATTACTAAAAGAAATCCCCAGGAGGCTAAAAACACAGATATTCTCAATATTTAAAGATAGGAGAAGGGATATTGGTAGTTGTATTTTAGAAAATACAAGATTCTAGTTCAACATTCTTTTATTTTTTAGCTTGTCGAAGAATCTATCAAAGATGAGATTGGAGGCTTCTCTTATGTGCAGTTCTCCCTGTCTGTCAGCAATGTTAGTCAAGATGCTACCTCTTTGGCTACGCTGTTTTCTCAACAGACTTTAGTATTATTAAATGCTGCTCTTAACCCACTCAAAGTAAGTATTTATCATACAAATTTTTATTGATTGTACTATTTTTGTATTTTGAAAGGTAAGTTTTCATGTGAAATATTAGTAATAGTGGTGCGGTGCAAAGCGTAGCACACAAACCTTAGAACCGCAAACGGATGAATTCAAAATAATATTTAATTTTTTTTTTTCATATTTCATGTAAATATTTCATATTTAAGAGTTTACCCCAGTACAACTTATGCATTGTTTTTAAAACGGAGGGCTCTAAGTTTGGTAAATGTGTTGAAAAGATATCAGTTGCTCTAAAGTATACATAGGTATACATAGTAATTACACAATACAAGCAAAGCTTTTTATGTTGTAAAATTTGTTTTCCAGGCTGTCCATATGCCTTACCCTGCCCACATAGTTGCTCCGACGAATCGAGATCATTTTGTGCGCATGAAAATCAACGCTGCAATTGGTATATCAACTCCAGACAAAGCGTCTCTTGCTCCAAAGATTGCTGATATCTACTTGACAGGAAAACATTTGACGACTAAGAGAAAGAGAAGAAATGTTGGCAGCATAGAAACTGTAGTATGTTTGAATAACTTTTTTTGCTTGATTAGATTTCATCAAATAATTCTCTTTACAGTGCTTGCCACCATTCAAAACCGGTGAAAAATAATTCCAGCTCCTATTGTGGTGGGTAAAATGTCATTTATTTAACAGTGAGGTGGTCAAAATCTATTGTCGATTTGTACCAAAATTAATTTATAAGTTTATTCAATAACTGATCTGGTTAGGTCCACTAAGGTACTGAAACGGTCTATGATTTATCTTCTTTTTTTCCCTCCACTAACCCTTCACAGGGTTCCCACGCCTCCTAAAATCTCCTAAGTAACCTAAAGAAAACTTTGTAAAAATATAGTGGGAACCCTGCTTCAGCTCTATTGGTCCGGCACACGTTTTATCGTTTAAATTGGCCAATTGTTTTTGTATCCTAGATAACAACATTAATTGGTAGCAGACAATTAGAGATCATTTTCACCATAACTGATAGGGGAGAAGCTATTCTTGCAAGTGATATTGCAAGTACCATGAACAAAGTTTCCATAGCAACAATGCAACAGATCCTTGGAGCTGAGGTATGTATCATTATTGTATAAACAAACGTTAAAAAATAAATGAAATAATTATAAGAAACTACAAATTAAACATGTGCTCAAATTTTGCTGCATTATGGTGGACCAAAAAAACTACCGGACGATTTGTGTTTCGGACCGGACAACAAGTATTTTTCCAAAAAAACATCATTATTCAACAGGGAGCTGATAACTGAATCTCTGCTTGTCGTCATCTCAATGAAAAACATGAGTTAGTAACTGGTAACTTCTTCTTCTTTTTTTGTCAGGTGACACTAGCTCCTGAACCTTTGGTGTACGTGACCACAGCAACAGATGACAATCTCAAGTATTGGATTATTGGAGTTGTTGGTGGTGCTGTGATTCTGATGAGTTTGATCATGATAATCATCTGTTGGCGTTGGAAAAAGGGCGGTCCGCCTGCTGAAAAAATTCTGTCGGCTTCTGATCAGGTGGATGCAGCAGCACCCGGTGAAGAACAGAAAGAGGTTTGTAAATGAACAATTTTATTCTCTACAGTAAATCAAACTTTTATTCATGCCTTGTTAAATGTGGTCTGGCTGAATATTTAGACTAGTAACTTAGTGCAATGCCTTGTAACCAATTCATTAGTCTTAGTATCACGCCTTAATTTTGTTGTTATCCTTTACCGTAAATAAAACTCTTAGATAGACATACCATGTTAAATGTGATCTGGCAGAATATTTACACTCGCCTCTTTTGGTTTGCAAACAGATTTATTGCGTTTCAGTTTGGAATACCCATGAGGTTTTACGCCTTAGTTTACTACAGAGTTTTATTTCTTGATAGTCAATGACTGTAACGACACTAATTATAAGTGATTTTTTAATGTTATGATTTTTGAGCCGGATTTTTACAGACACTCTGTAGTATATCCCCTCTTTTATTTATTTTTATTCAGGGTGCAATGTCACCATACGGTATGCAAGAGGCGGAGGACTCTCAAATTGTCAAGAATGACGGAATGACCAAACCCCTCTTTGCCGGTAACAATGCCAAGAATTTGACAAATGATTATCTTCACAGTTCACAAAGACCAAAGATTCAGCGATCTAGCTTGAAGAAATCACAGAACTTCGGCAGGTAATTAAAAGTGGTCGAAGTTCAAAAAATAGAAATCTCAATTGAAGTCAGTAATCCTAAATTACTCTACATACCAATTTGATTTCGGGACCAACAATACCTAGAAAAAAGGGGTACCTAACGGTCAAAATTTTGATATATAGAATCTGTAATAGTAATAGTAGAATTAACAATAGACATTGAATTTGAAATTAACATGCCATTATTAGTCCACATGCAAAATTTCATACGAATAGGATCATTTTTCATTGTTTTACTAAAAATAGTTAAAATCTGTTACAGGTCTCTAAGATATCAGGGTCTCTGGTCTCAGTGGTTGGTGTTATGGCTCTTGCCGAAGGTCTCGGGTCTCGGATTTACGAAAACCCGAATTGATGATAACCAATGACTCGCTGAGCTAGTTTTTAACGCTAAGTTAAACCATTTTTAAGTAAGAAGCAAGTATAATTTTCCATGCAGGCAAAATCCTGGTTACGATCCGAGCAAATTGAATGAAATTAAAAGTGAAGAAGAAAGCGATGAATATGAAGAGGAGGAAGAAGAAGAGGAGGATGAGAGCGAAGAGGACGAGGATGTTTATGTAAACAGGTATGTACTCCCTCCATCGTAAGGTTTATTGTTCACTGTTGCCTGTATATGATTGCTCGTTTAAGGTTTTTTTAACCGAGTCGTAACATTTTACTTCATTCAAGGGCTAACGCGTAACGGGTATATTTCGCGGATATTAAGATTTGCGATTGCACGATTTTTCGGCCAAAATCACGAAATATTTAATTAATACCTTTAAGCTACCCATGGTAACTGTTATCTTCATCTTTTCTTAGATCAAGACGATCTTCTGCACAAATAGCCAGGACACCTCCACAAAAGCCACCGAGGAGGCGTCTCGATTACACTCCACCACGGGGGCAAACACCTCCATCAGTTCCCAAGAGACGAGAATATGAAAATGGTGGAAGAAGACCACTTGAAATGACTGGAAATACATTACAAAGTGATACACAGGTTATTCAGAGTTATCATTTTTCCTATTTTAATCCCATTATATAACTATGGAATACTGAAGGACTCTCAAATCGGAAAGCGGACTATGGGTTGCTGGGCTAAGGACATGTTTTTGTTGTAACTAAGGAATGTGGGACATAACTTTTAATAGAGCTGATTTCCTGGGAAATTTGATACTTCGTAAGAGACTACGGGAAACTGTGTGGTACATAGATGACTTGGAAGTAGCAAGTAGAGAACTATCACGCAAGTCCTGTGCCATTCCTATTAGAAAAAACTCTCTGTGTAAGCTTTCTGAAAGTAGTTCTTGCTTGGGTTTCCGTGTCGAGTGTGCGAATTTCATCTCTCCCAGAGGCCGTTCACATGAGAGTTTCATGTCGCCCGTCACATATCCTGTTCACACGCCTCAACTTTTAAGTGCCGTAAAGTTACGGGGAAAATTTTATTCTTCGTAGAGACTACCACCCGACACGAGACTTTCAACGATTTTTTCATATCGGCCTCTAGTAAAATGTTTCGTATCGTTTACAAGCACAAAGGCGACATGGAACTCACGTGAACACACAAACCGACATGTCGTAAAGTTAGTTCGGACCATGTACATTCTCTAGAAACCTTCACTTTTAGTATATTTTCTTATTTCGCATTTAGAACTATTCATACACCGCTGACCATGTTCCGACTTTCAGCTACATGAACGATTCGAAGGAAAATAGAAGCAATCCTCCCGTACGTTTCCGCACCGACATTGAATCAATCGATGCTTACACCAGGCCAAGTGGACCATTACCGGTACTTGATCTCCAACAGACTTCTCTAATCAGTTCTGCTCAAACACCGGTAATTTACCTACTTTAATTTTTTAGTCTTGAAAGAAGCGTATTTCAGTTCATGCAACGTATTTAGCATCTGTCAAATGGCGATTTTTTAAATTTTATCCGTAAGGCCGTGTTGGCGTATGCGCGGACCCCATTTTCTGTCGGTGTTCAAAGCGCGTTGGGCTCATCCGTGACTTCAAAAACCTTGAAATATAAAAAACCTTTTTAGGCTTCATTAGACCCCCAAATATTAGCATTTGATATGAAGTAGTTTATGGATTACAAAAAAACGTATTATTATAGAGACTAGCTGGTTCAGCGTGGCAAGGAAGCTGGAGAGACTTCGGCTTTCCTTTAGTATATTCTGTAACCGGCTTGAATATCTTTTCCAATGTCGACTGGCCAAGCTCTTGTATACCATTTTAAATGTTACACACGGACAGAAAATATTAAATGCGGACGTATTATTAAAGTGTATTTTTCACGTTTTTTTTATATTATTATTTTTAAAGGTTAACCCAGAAGATAATCATAAAACGGAAGTTGAGCGCATGCGCAATAAACAACGACAACGTGACCAACTCTTCTCAGCTTCATCAAGGGATCCAATGACGTCATCGTTACGTCATAATGATCAGATGAACAGTTCGTGGCGGAGGGAACAAGACAAAATCAACGCCATACTTGACCCTATGGCTACCGAGTAAATAATTTTTTATTTTGCAATTTCCACTTTTCAACTGTACATTTCTTATGTTTTACCTTTCGTGTTTTTACATGCACAAATATTCAAACAAAGGTTTGTTTATCTTTTATACCGTAATCATTCCAATTATCTTTGCACATCTTTTAAGTATACCTCTCGAAATTTATTCCTTTATACTGAATTATAATAACCAGCACTTAGTAATGCGTCTGATTAAAACTTCGAATCTAACTTATCCATTTTAAGAAATCTACCACCGAGGAATAGTTCTTGTGCGATCGTAAATTTGTGCATTAAACTCTTATTTATCTGGTGTTCTATTTTTGGACACACACACTGTTTACTTGTCAAAACCTCATAAAATAGACTGGAAGAATGAGGCATTTGATGAATTGCCTCGATTTTATAAACACATTTAAGAGACTTTTTCTATAAAAAAAGAACAACTGATCATGAATTGAAACGCGAACTTTATGTTTATACCAGCATTGATTTTATTTTATAGTCGTGCGTTTTGGATGAATTTATTTAACCTCATTTGTTGTTTTAAAAGTTTTATCGTAATTTTTTATTATTATTATTCAGTCTACAGCAACGTAAAGGCCGTTTACGCAGAAAGATGCAACGAAGGCAAAATAAGATTAGTATGGCGCCGATGGATCAATCGTATGACGATGGAAGAGGGAGTGAAAATATTGAATTAAAAAGTTTCAAATCAACAGCAAGCCCTGGTCTCAATCGATCAACTGATAGGGTAAGAAAACTTTTCTGCATTTTAATAGACCGTTCATACTAGATTCCTACTACTAATTTTGGTTTCAAGAAATATTTGCACGTGCTCCTATCATCTCAAGCCAAGGGTGTTTGAACCGCATTGATGAAATTTGTTTTTCCCATGAGACTCGATTGCATGACTACGAGGCTAATCATAAGTATCTACATATAAACGGTATTTCGGGAAAGGTCTAGGATCGCAGACCTTGGCAAAAAAAACTTGTATGGAAATCAGACTAAATTTTAACTGGCACGCGAAGGAAAATAAACGCATCTGCGAAATTTTAAAAGCCGTGTTTGGTGACATATATTACCAGGAATGTTAAGTGGTTTCAATATATCACCAGCTTTTGGTAAGGGAATTTTAGTGTTTCAAGTATTTTGCCAGCTTTTGGTTTTTTAAAGAAAAGTCAAGAATTTCAACTGACTAGCGCAAGTAAGTTGCTTTTTATTTCCTTTTAGCTTTACGACGATGCAGTTTCTGAGGGTGCCGACTCCGAAATCAGCATGCGGGAGGCCCGACGTAGAATCCACTCGCTTCTCGATGACACCTTCTCTACACTAAAGAAGTATCAAACGCAAATCGGGAAAAACGATGTCGAAGAAAAGACGACACCTCCCAAACGCCCAACGAGTAGGGAAGGCGGTCAAAGGTACGCCGGTATGACGCCCGCCTTGAAGGAACCACCTCCCGCCCACGGGCGTGCCTCAACAACACCGCCCGGCTCCAATAAGAAACGAGCGGTACCGAACCCGTACACAATGCCCCAGTACCCGCAATATCCCGCCTATGCTGACCCGATGGTGACGTGGGATCCAATGGAACGACAAAGGTCAGTTTATGCTTTTTGATCGTCAGCTTTTTTGAAATTGTGAACATTTATCGCAATTTAAGGTTTCGAAATATAGCCGAAATATAGTCTTTCGTGGGTTACTTTGAGAGATACTTTCGCAAGCTGTAAGTTCTTTTCAGTAAGATATTTTCAGCCCTTTAAGTTATTAATGTATTTTCCCCCTTGCACAGATACATCAATCAGAGACTTGGATATCCAATGTACGCCCCTGCTGTCAACTCGCTGTCCATGCCGTACGGTGCGAATCCAGGCCAAAATGTGTACATTACACCTGTACAACAGAGACCCGATGGGATGGGAGGAATGATGTGGAGCCCCTATGCTACAGCGGATAATTATCCACAACAAGCCATGGATATGGGGATGAAACAGGTTGGTAAATTGATTTTGATTGGGAGGTATATACGTGAAAACGAAGGTTTGATGGACTGTTGTTCAGTCCGAAAGGCCTTTGCTTATTACTTTTAAAATATCTATAATATAATATAATGAAGGTTTAGTAGTTTGGGGGGGGGGTTCAGCGGTATTTTGGGAAGAATTCAGTGGGAAATTTCGGGGATTTTTTGGAGATATGATTCATCGCCGGTTCGTTACATTTTGAGGAAAAACAATTTGTAAGAAAATAGATGTAGAGTCATATCTTTCTCAGTAAAGGTAGGAAGCAGAATGAGAAAGATGACGACTTAGCGTTCGTTAAAGTCAACTAAACACATCGAATCTCACTGAACAGACTTTTGAAATATATATCAAATATTTTGATTCGGGCAATAAGTTTAATAATGAATAAAATCACCAGAAGCTTCATTTTATTTTATTAAGAAAAAATGAGATCGTA